>QVNW01002212.1:0-60735 GCA_014825475.1 Pseudomyrmex flavicornis
CTTTCCAAATACAATTTTATCATTAGAGATATTGTCATCAAAAGTTATGATCGTACACTGTTTACACAGCTTTCTCATCTTGTTGTTTTTATATTATATACATGGAACACAATATATAGTTGAGTAATGAATATTATATGTTAGTTTGTAAAAAATACAAAATAATATATATATAAATACATATATTAACTAAACATTGGAATCCGATCTCTGAATTAACATAAAAACCCAAGCATTTTTGTAAGACGAACTTGAAATCCTAACGCGGAGAATGTCAGACGAGACATAAATAACGCGAAATTTAAGGGCTACACAGAGGCAGGTAGGGAAGACAGGTACAATGCGGGAACGGGTCTGGATGGAGTGTATAATTACCGTTGTGCAAGTTGGCGTAGTTTCTGTTCAGTTTGGTTCCAGTCTGCGAGCTTGAATTATAAGTTGCGAAGGAAGACACGAATTAGGCTCGAGACCTGTGCGTCGCCGTAGACACCCGGCGTGTCGCGTCGGGCGAATATAAACGTTCCTGGGATAATCTCCGAATTAATTTCGCCCGTCTTCTTAGAGTTCATGACTCTGACCCTGAGTTATCATCTAATTATCTCATCGAGATAAATTTTTCCACCTGCCGCAACGAGATCGCTTTATTGTTAAGCAAAAAAATAAAATCGAAAAAAATACAAAGATATGATCATATATGAGAGAATCGTCTTGAACGATTCTTAAATATAAAATTGAGAAGAAGTTAACACATAAAAGTCTGTTAAAAAAAATTAACATCTGCAAAAAATCTTTGTATTTTAGAGTATAGTAAGTTAAGTATTTTAAAAAAGACGTTTCCATGTGACTAATTAATCGATGATAGCCGTTCACTACGGCGTTATTAATGCGTTTGAAACTAATACTCGCGCGCGCGCGTGGCAGACCATTAAAATGTCAGGAGTGAATTTACAAGTCGCGACGCACGATGTTTACGACGTTGTGCTCATGACGATACACTAGACTGGTGGTTCGCGACGTCCGGCCAGTTGATCCGAGGCGTTGGCAACGATCCTGGTTGCTTGTCGCACGTTCGTATGGTTGACACATTCGACCTGGGCTTGCAAGACAAGGCCGCGCTGTGCCAGCTTCCTTTTCATACTCTTTCCCGCTGGTTAGTGAGTTCGCTCAATTTGACCTGTTTTGTCGCTCGACATTAACGTTAAGACGTTAATACATCATTAATACACGTAATACCGCTCACGATTCTAATTTAATATATATGCGTACACACATTTACATAAAATTTATATTAAAAAAAAATGTATGTACAGTAATTAAAAATATATTTTTTCTTACATTCATTTACGTAATATATAATCAATTACATGTTTCATGTGTAACATTTTGTTGTGTAAATCTTTTGCATTTTTCTAAATATGAATTTCTATTCTACGATCGTCACACAAGTATCGTCTTTTATTGAATGCGAAAACGCAATTCTTAGAATATGAAAACGATTCGAGGGAGAGAGCTGCCTGCATTACTTTCGCTTGATCGTTCAGGTGAAAAAGTACGAATGACAAGTAAGCAAACGAACAAAATGCATGGGAGGCAGGCATTCTCGACACACCTCCTACGATAGCCACGGACTTTCTGCCGGTCCGTGATGCATGATAGGTCCGTCGAGAATTTATGCCCGCGTCGCGCATGAGGCAACGATCCATTTATTCGATATCAGAATATGGAAATATTACTTCGCTGATGTCTCGGGTTACTCTTCGTGGAGAGACCTCTACTCACCTTGAATCCGTAATACTCCCATGGGTAAAGCCCGCATATCCACTCGTCGTTTCGTCTCCCTCTCTCGCCATCCTTCATCTTCCTTCCTTTCCTTTCCGTCGTCGTTTTTCCCTTTCTCGTCGCGGATATATACCGTATATGTACCTCGTAATATTTGCTCTATCAACCGCGAACAAGTTTACGTTTGCAAACGGGAAGTGTCACTTTATAGTCCGCCACGGAAACAACCTCTCAAAGTTTTCCCCAAAACACATCAATAAGACGTCGAATAGCTCAGCCGGTCCGGGCCAGCTACTCGCTTTACCTATGCCTGCCGGATTTAGAAGGAGCAGTCGAATACGACGCGAAACTCTGATTTTCGGCAAGACGGGAAGAGGGTGCTCAATCGACGATGGACTGGTGAGCGGGACCCGAGAAATATTGAAAGTGCACACTTTTCGGAATGTGAAATAAGTCCGGCAACCCGATACGTTTACAAACGCGCTTTGAACTTAATCGAGCGGAAACGTGCACGAATTATGCTCGCGCCGAATATTTCCGCGTCGTGTCGCGGACGTGCCGCATACGTATGTTGCACGAAATCGTCGTGGTCGTCCGAACGTTTTTATTCAACAAATCAATCGTACGTACGCACGTGTGTATAAGACAAACTTTAATCAAAAACTTTTTGAAGGTATTTAAATGTTAATGAAAGATAAACATGTCGGAACATTATCAGCTCAGCTCATATTCTCAGAGGTCTCACTTCAACGCATTGATAAAAATATCTGAAGTAATATCTTTTTTATCGATTTTATTTTATTTTAAAAGAAAAAAGAAAAGTACCGTAATATTAGTATAAAACTGTGTGTCGTCTGTTATGTACATACATATTACACATATATGTATATACAAAATATATATGAGAAATCATGGTAAGATTTGTACACACGCTTGCGAGCGAGTAGAAATAAAGAAATCGCATGCGGTACGTGAGCGCCGCTGGCGAAACATCCCATCATGGATATAGCTTCCAAAGTCGCACGTTCTATCCGGCACGGATCACACACGGATCTGGCATGGAAAAAGAACACGATGCACACTCACTGTGTCGGTGTGTAGTTGACGTGCACCACGCACATATGGAATCGATGTTGGTGATAGTAGGTTGGGAGAATATGGCACGTGAAATATCGGATTCTGGGTTTATGCGCGCCTGTTCTCGAGGCGAGTGGAGAATATCAATTTTGACGTTTCTCCGTTCATGCGCGAGAAAGGCGGGAGTGCTTCATGCGACGACGATAGAATTCCTATAAAAGTCGATATGTTCCAATTTAAGTCAATACGAGGCTGAATGCACGATAAAATCACGTGGAATACTGATCGATATCGTGCCAACACCGAGCCCCCGGTATTTGGGCCGTTCGATTTACATCATCTTTTGTCGCGCGAGATATTCTGGAGATTCGTGATTTCGACCGAAACTTTGATGAGTCGACTGGAATTTTAGAAATACAGTAAGAAAAATTATGTCGGTAGACAGACGTCTCGAATTTCTGTTGGTTAAAAACCTTACAGCCTTTTGAGAGCAAATCGTTTTACAACAGGTTTTTCTCGAATATAATTAGGTAATACAGTTTCTTTCGAATTCCCGCGTTCGGATATTATCGAAAATATTAGAAAAAAAGATAGAGACACATCACCGCGCGAGAAAATATACGATCGGGAGAGGTTCCAAAATCCCCCCGTGAAAATATAAAAGTCAAGACGAGGCCAAAATCCTTCGTCGACGTTCGAGCCATATAAATGAAATAAAATGATATTTCTTCGATAAGAGAAAAGCGCGCATGGGGAGAAGAAAGCCGCTTTATTCAGGGCGAAGCAAGCAACGGCGGACGATGGTCAAACGCTCGGACGGGTTCTAGAGCATAGAATCTAAGGAATCTCCCCTCTCCAACAGTACTCCATCAAGTCTAGAGAGTGATATTGGCATAAAGCCTATCATGTGTCACTACTCTATGCCGCGCCTTTATACTTTATGAAAGATGAATTATGGCAGATGCGAGAATGTCAAAATGTTACTTTGCAGTAATCGTTAACTCACGCAGATTATATTTTTAATAAAATATACATTATATAACTCTCTATTATATATATATATATATTGATTAAAAAGTTCGTTTGTTTGCTTGTTCGTTGAAACTTTTGACTGACCAATGAATGGAATATGCATTTAACGTGCATTCGGAATACAAGTCATAATAACTCGTGTTACAAATCTAGCTAGGAGCATTCTATGTTTGACACATTTGCGATGTTTTTTTTGATAGGCCTATAGAGTTGCGAAGATAAACGCCGCCGCGCGATTGTTAAAGATCCGGCGACGATACAAATCTTTATGACATCGACCGATCCTTCAATTTTGAAAATTTGCCAAGGTCGTAGATTTTCACGGCTCGTGCGGTCCTTTGGATTATTATTATTATCATCGTCATCGTAATCTCTGGAAACTCTTCGCGGAAAGTGGCGGATATCATATTATCCACGCGCGGCGTGACCTATCCCCATCCATTATTCTTTATCTCGAGATATATAAAAGAAATATATTACTTATATCAAGATTGCTGGCCATTCCTTCTCTCTACGCGATTCTTTTTACTGTTCTCCTTTCCGCGTGACCAATATCGGATGATACGTACGAAGCACTTTGTCAATTCTGCTCGTCCATTCAGCATATGCGCTTCCGTTCTATTCCAACAGCGAATACAGACAAACTATTTTATTTATAGTTCTAATAATACCGTGACGTTTACGTGCGACGGTAGTGTTTGTCACACATACACACACACAAATAAACAAGCGATTATTTCTTTTTATTGACAAAAATTTATAATATTAGTGTTATAATGCACTAGATTAGAATATACACAAGTTATTGTTTGTCTGAATTTCAAATAACTGCATTTTTTTTATGTCGCTTCGCGCGCGCGCGCACACGTGTGAACATGTAAAAGAAGAAACGGAACCGTTTTCCGGTTTTAACTCGTCTTATTGTTGTTAATGAAGAGCATGTGGATCTAATGCATAAATCGTGTCGCAGCCATTGTGCTTCTGCCACTTGACTACTTTAATGTAAAGTTTTTTTTATGTATTCTTGTTCATATTGTCTTTTGTAAAAACCGGACATCCGTAACATGTTGAATCCTCACGGTGAGCGCTACTTTGAAGAATTTTTCTGTATTTACGTTACAACACCGTTTCACCGAATGTACTCAAACCGTACATTCTTATTTTGCTATAACACGTTACTCTGTTTTATGCATTTTACTTCTTCTAAAACAACATTTGCATAAACGATATGAAAAAATTAAGTCGTGGAAAATTCTTGTAAAATTATTTAATCTGGAAATCTCAGGGAAATTTCTCGGAAAATTTTATTCAAGATTCAAAAGAGTCTTGTGTATAAATTATCTTCTCGCTTCTCGTTTGATTTTATTTTTGAAAGCAATCAATTGATCGAGTTGAAGAATTCTTTTTCTTTTCTGAATAGGTGTAAGTGAAAATATGTAAATTAAACTCTCTCGCGAGCAATAAAATAAAAGTTACAGTTTTTGTTTTTTTGTTTTTTTTTTTTTTTTTTTAAGTTTCCATTTCAGATCTGTATCGCATAACGCAAATATGTAGATATTGTGTTTTATCGGTTATTCAAACCTACCTAACTCTAAGAGGTCACTTCCTGTTTAGCACGTACGAGTTCACCTGTCCCGCGTAAAACTCTCTTGCGATCACTGTGAAAGTCTTAAGTTAACTACATTGTCTCGTCATACTTGTCGACAATTGTGAGAACGGGAAAAGAGGAGAGATACGTTGAAAAATAAGTGACTATCGTTGTTCTGATTATTGATTAGCTGTTGTAACTGTTTTCTTTTTTTTTTTTTCATTTTTTTTTTTTAACGTGTTTCGAAAGTCAGCAGCGTGAAATGTGACACATCCGGAAATGGGAGTAGACCCGCTCGTTGCGTGCATCCGCATGTGCGTGAAGCGAGTCTGTCAAGTACGCGTGCAATTTATGCTCGTGGATTAATGCCGGAGATTGCAGTCCGCAAAGAGATTTTCCTGTAATCGTAAATACAAAATAAAGCTTATCATTACCATCATAATTGAAGAGCAGTTATGCAACGTGCAGGTTGACATATCAGATAAACGGGTGTGAATTAAAATTGATCAATTGTGCGCTTTAAAATGAAGCACCATTGCTTTTAACCGGTAATTATTCAAAAAAAAAGAGAGAGAGAGATATATATAGCGTTTCACGATGCGCTTTGCATTTCCCCTTGAGCAACGCGTCGGCGATTTATTCCAAACAAGCTGCACACACGTCTAACGCGAGTATCATAAGGCACACTTGATGTTTTCATTATCTTCCTTTTTATTGAAAATTTCTCGCAAAAGTAATAATAAATGCATAAGTGTGTAAATAATACGATCGTTATGTAATCGTACACTGTAGCATTGAATTAGAGATTAACTAGAAAAATATTTAGCATCGAAAATCGTACGTACTTTACGGTTACCGCAATTAGTTTATTTCTCAGAGTGTGCTTTATATATATATATATATAAAACAAAAATATTTTAGTTAGTATTCTATATCGATTATGATTATGACATTGTCTCAAAAGAGAATCGTAATGGAAAAAAAATTGCGCAGCGCGATTTCGTCTCGTGTAGTCGCGTGAAACGGAAATTTGTCCACGCACGGGCAAGGACAATGCCCGTGCGCGTAGGACGAGAAACCCACCTGTACAGGTCCGAATCCCATGACACCGGTATTAATAATATTCAAGGTGAAATTAGCGACTCGCCTATAAACTGGAGGCGAAGGGCACGTGCCCCCGAAAAGAAAGAACCGAAAAACACGCCCGGAACACGAACGGCGCAGGTGATGACTCCGCGCCGCAGTGCGGAAAGAAAGAGAGAGAGAGAGAGAGAGAGACTGATCGCTTGCCCGCGGGGGTGTTAAATGAGATCCGCAGAAGAATAAGAGGTCAGTCAGGTGTAGGAATATGAATTAGAGAGAGGATCGTGGCTCGATTTGTGCGAGCACGTGCAGTCTCGAATTTTATCGCGGCTCGAACGTTACTTCGCTGCCCTCTGTGCCCCAGAGGCGGTTCAGCTGCTCATTCCACTTTGGGCAACGTCTTTTACGCATCCTCGCTGCTCTCACGATCCGACGGAACTTCTTATTATGTACGTTACCGAATACTAATATCGCTGGACGTTTGTGTAATTTATGTAACTTTTGTTTATTTTGTATCAAGTGCATCCTGGCTGTTCGAGAAGACTCGTTCTCGAAATACAATCGAATGCCGTTTCGTGGTACATCGCTTGTTGTACGTGCGCGTTTAAGTCGATTTGAAAATCGTCAGGTGCATGTATGTATAAATCGACTAATAGATACAGCGAAGGTGCAGTGAGAGTTCATAAACTACAGCCCCACCTTATCCGCTGACCTGTCGCCTGTCCAAAGACTCGGCGGAAGCGAGCGATTTGACCGCTTTTATAGAATGTTTGCTTCGACTCTCTCTCTCTCTCTCTCCTCTCCGCTCCCTTCCCTCTATTTTTCTCTCTTGCTGCGTCATGTAAATACATTCATGTGAAAACGCATCGGAGAGAGTATTGCTTACAAATAACAAGATCTCATAAAGCGTTGCTTGCGCGCGCGTGTATATGCAAACTTATTACACAACAATTTCTACAAAATCACAAAAAAATTTGAGCAACATAATTTATCATATTGTTTTTCAATTTTGTATTTTTAACTTTATAAAATACTTTATATGAAAAATAATCAATTAAAAACTGAAAGAATTTTAATTTCTTTTGTTTGTTTGTTTGTTTTTTTTACATGTAACGTGTAAAAAATAACATTCTATGTTTTTCTATAAGATATGCATATTATATATAAAAACATTTGTATATAATGTATGATTTTGTTGTATATATATATATATATATATATATAACGTATCTCTTTTTGTTTTGGCAGTATTATTTGAGGAGGCGCAGTTTAACGTATTGTTTCACTGCCTTTCAACAAGACGGAGATGCACATCAGCGTAAGCGGTAGGTATAATAAAATCGCGACACGTATCGTGCATGCCTACAAAAACATATTTTTCATTGCGTTCCAGGAAGTTCGCTTATTAAAGACTCGGTTCTCTTGGAGAGGCGCAATCGCCAGACGCCTCTCGAGCGTAACCGTCAAGTAAAACGTGCGACGAATGGCCGGCCCGATAAATGAGGCAATAAATTCTCTCGGATATAACCGAAAGTTACCGAGACTCTCATCGTCTGTATCTCTCAACACAATCGATTGCGCAGAAATTTTATGAGGATACGACGCGCTCGATTCATATTCAATTTGTGCAAAAATTAATATTTCTTCACGTATCGCGTATATACACACACGAACGATTTGAGTGTCTTTATCAAGAATCTGTGATTTGTCTGCACATACAATTATTAATATCTAAATAAGATATTATTAAATTTTTTCCACACGTATACATACAAACATAAAAATCACAATTCTATTAATTGATTAACAAAATAAATACAAGGTCAATTGCAAACATAAATAAGATGTGAAATATATTTACATAATAAATATATTTACATATTAAAGATGTGTATTGCATCGATTAAAGCGATTAAATTATTTAAAGAAAACGATAAAATATTTGCGAACATGGGCGCGTAAAAATCATCTTGATAATATTACTGCGAACATTAGAGTTTCATAATGAAATAGTGTGGAGATACCGCGTCATACGGGTGTAATAGCAGAGAACATTCAGAAAGCGTGATGTGCAGTCGACGTTGGTTAATTCGCTCACAAAGCTTCCATGTTCTTTCAACGTGTTCGCCAGACTTAGCAGTGCTCGCTTACGCGTATTAGCATAACGTTCTTAAATAATATATCACCGAGGTGCCAGCATTAGGTGAAGTTGAGATAAGTAACTTCCTGTGCGCGCGCTGCAACTACGACACAACCGCGGCGTTAATAGCGTATGTGCCGCTACGTAACCGCCGTCCGATCGCATCAGAACAGAACACACAACCGGACATAAGGCGGTGCTTGTTTCCTCCTCCTTCTCGCCGCCCCATCTCTGATTTTGAAAAGCTTATTTCGAACCATTAAATCTCTGTCTATTGAAAAATAGTGAAGTTATTGCACTTTGATTATAAAAGTATTTTTATTAAAAAAAAAAAAAAAAAAACGGCAATCTTTCTGATAACTTGACTTACTGTGTGTAAAAACTTGGGCCGCTTTTTGCAAAAAAAGTATAGACTACACCTAATTCAACTTCTATGCATAAGTTATCAAATTTTATATTCCATATTTCATCTATATAATACACGGTCTTGTTAGTTTGACTGTCTGCCGGGTAATCAGATCTGACCGATCAACCTGCGGATTCTTTGGATGACGTGCCATAAACATGAGATTCATGTTCCGAGTATTATGATGGCTGCGGTGGACCTCTTTCCTGTCACGTTCCACCTCGGCGTTCCCATCGGAATATCAGTTTTATGACGACGGGAAGAAGAATATCGTATATGTCAGCCCAAATATCCAAACCGATATCTTATTTTCGTCATCCGAATATCACACACGGCTTTGTAAAAAAAAAAAAAAAAAAACCGATCTAGTCATCCGGATTTAAAATATTTCAATTTAGATTTAGAAACATATTTTTTTTAATTTTTTTTTTAATTTAATATTTTACCGTTTGCAACGAGATGTGATTATTTTGAACGTTTGTTCAAAACAATGTGGAAACTTTTCATTCAAAGCCTATCGGGAGCCTTGTATGTCGTGCTGTGTATCACAACATATGTCTAAACTTTCTTCTTTCCGCGAAGACGGCAAATTTAACTTTGCTTTTCAATTCGACTCGCGCGCGATTATCGCTACTGGTCCGACTTATGATAAAGCAACATCTGAAACGCTCATCCATTTGCATTCGCAGACCGGTACTTCCGCGTGGCTTTCACCTTTTGCAACAAGCAAAGTGCGTGCATGTGTGTGTGTGTATATGTGTGTGTGTGTGTGCGTGTTTGTAGCAAAGCAAGCAGGTTGTCGTAATGGCACCTGGAACAACAATGCCCTCGGTTTAGCGCCATAGAGTTGTTCTGGGCGCGAGGATATCTGCATGCGTTAGATACAGTGAGAACTACCTAACTTAAGAGGTGGATGAGAGAGGATCGGTTTCGATGTTATCGGACTGCCGGGCCACCCGTGGCTTCTTTTCCGCTCTAACCACGATCAGGCTTAAACTCCTTTCGCTTTACTTCTGGTGCAATATGTTTTTCGTGATCGCCGTGATGATCTGAATCGACACGGTTCGATTGTTGAACAAACAATTAAACAGACATTTCGAAAAAAAAAAAGATACGCATTTGTAAATTATTACAACAAAACAATTTAACGGCAAACATTATTATGATGTATCGTCGACGTTTGAGATTCAGCCGTGTAATAAATTATAATCTCTGATATTATCAGAATCTACTTTTCCCAAAATACCGCTATCAATATTTACGATAGCGCGACAGATCGATAGAAATCGCGGATGACTTCTTCTTTATCTTTATTTCTGTACGCAGAAAATTTTAATGATATATCATTAAATCACACATGTGTCGTACATTTCTAATGAGAATGAACTTGTTAACAATTGTGTGCGATAAGGATTTACGGATACTTAGTAATCTTGAAAAACAAAAACGAATTTTCAACGTATTTTTTTACCAATTTGTGTGACTGCCTGTAGTACTAGCTTATCTGTGACAGCTGCCATTTAAGCATTACTTGCGTTCGTAACTCCCATGCTCAATGTCCGCCAACGCGTAGCATTTAATAAGGTAGTTACGCTTCGTTAAACTTTTTTGCGCGCAATTACTTACAACTGTACTGTAGATAAGTTAGTGTACGTGTGTACATATCTATTAACATTAAAAACTGCTGAATTATAGAATTACGTTCCGTGTGCGCAACAAACACACATACTCTCTAAGCGATACTCCCGCTCAAGATTTTCTAAGATGATCCGTATAATACTGACATTTATAACAGTGCGTATCTACCCCCTTGGCTGTGTAACTACTGCAAGTTCTTATCGTACTACGAATGTATAATAAGCGGCAAGTATACGGCGTCAAGCCGCACAAGGTGTGCGTTTACGTGTTTGATCTATGATCTTCCGGCGATCTTATCGGGCGCTTGGACGTAAAGAATAGAGAATGCCAAACGAAACTTGTTGGACTACTTCAGAATCGCACTGGAATTCATTCGGTTAGAACGTCTTTTATCTGAACGTCGCGAAATTTTTTAATAAAATCTAAAAATAAGCGAGTGATTACACAAATTCAACTCGGACTCGTCTGTAAAGTATTTCCCCGTCCAAAGAAAGTTTTCGAAGTTAGTGTAATATATATTAATTATTAAAAATATAAAATAGCCAAGTCGTGTTTTTTTTTTTTTTCGATAAAAAATGGGATTCTTTAAAACAAAAACCATTTTGATGTCACGATCGATGTTACGCGAACTCGCTCACGCTCTCGTTTGTTTTCTTTCAAACGCGCAACGCGAAAAGATAATCTCAATGCAGATTTAGAGTCCAATTATATAAATTTTGAGTCTCGATTCCTCTGGTTTTCTTCATATGTTATTTTTTCGGCCATTATAATTTACCGTTCTGCGTAAGCCAGCTTCATGACGAATGGACTGGTTAAACATATAGGTCCGGTTCTATATTTAACTAATCAAGGACGAAATAAAGTCCAGCTGAGCTACGTTTATTGCTCCGAGCAAATTTATTAAGTTAATAACGATTGTGTGTTTGCTTAAGGTGCGCGGCTCGCGATTAATCAGATTTCAGAAACATCGTTTATAGAATGTCATAACACCGCGTTTCTTGACAGATTAATGATCGCACTAACTGTTCCTTTTCATATCTCACGCGGACCACTATACTACGCTGTGAATTCACTTGTGTGTGAACTTGACACCCGATTTGTCAATAATAATGAGTTTGTTTATTACTAGTTTTGAATCGAAGATGTATGTAAAATGTGTTGATCGCAAATAAAACAAGTAACGTTGTCGTGATAATAAATAACAAATAAAAACATTGTAATTATAATTTGTTATTTAAACACATTATAATTTTAGAAGTTATAATTCTATAGCGCGCGCGGAAAAAAACTGATGTGCAGTGATTAAAGTCCAAAATAAGTTTTTGTCCGTGCGGCGTCATATATATATATCGTATAACCATACGTTGCAGACCGTAAAATTGCTGCTGCTAATAGCAATGTTGCTGTCAAAAACCGATCAAACCGTTCTTATTTTTATTTTATTTTAATGTTCTAATCGCAACCTGTCTGTCTGATTGATTTGCAATTTATATAATGTTTCTCTTCTCTCTCACGACTGCCTCTAATTTTACGCTGTCACAATCGAGAAGTAAAAATTGCTGCTCTATTAATCGCCAAGCAATTCATCACAAGAATTGTTCTTATTATTATGCATTTCTTTTCACATGTAACGTTCGAACATTTAAACAGTCCGGTAAATTAAAAGTTTTTAAAATATTTATTCAAATATAATCAACTCGATGATTCTTTTGTTATTCAGTATAGAGAGTGGATTGTATCTCTTATTATATTATGTGAGCGCATTGTACACTTTATTTAAAAAAACAAATAAATCTAATATCGAATATCTTCAATTAAAATTTGATATTATTAGAGTAATTAAATTTTGTAAAATTTGTGCAAAGCGTCAAATTTGTAATTTTACAGTTTGACAAAGTTAGCGTTTAATGTTACCGCGATAATAGAGATAGATTTTAGAAATTCCAACACGCGTTGCCGGTCGTGAAATACAAAATACCCCGACGTCGCACGCGCCTGCAACAATGCACACGTTTCTCCTAAAATATCTCGCGCGCGTTCACGTACTTCTGTCGGGGTGTGCAGGGAAAGCGTCAAGTCCGGAAGAAACCGTACACATGAGGACCGGTCAAGCGTAGGGTCAAAAGTGCACGAGGGTGGCACGGTGCTGGGTCGTCGTACGTACGAGTGAAAAAGTGAGTGAGCTCGGTGGACGAGCTCGGAGAGATAGGCGAAGTCGTAAGGAAAAGAAAGGCGGCACGAAAAGTGGACGCGGCGGACGTGGAGAAGAGAAAGAGGAGGGGCATCTGCCTTCTTACAATTAAACGAAGCCTCAGAAGCCTTCGAAAGCGAGCGGCAGTCAACAGCTGCGCATCTGAATACTAATTTGAAATGTTTACACACCCGCGTGCACTTAACGTGCGCTTCACTCGGCGCTTCACTCACACACCCATCTATTCTAAGCATCGACACGGAAAATGGATGAAGCATGAACTGTTATTTTAGATAAGAGGATGGCGAAGATTAGCGGTAAGAGAGAGGAGTACGTGCATTTTGTGGCCATTTCGATTCGAATTCGTTTCGGCTCATGCATGTATATATGTATGTATGCATGTATGTATGTACGTGCGGTAGTATGTAACGCTGTTGCGATAATGTAATGCAACTGTTAAATAAATACGGTCTCACAATCTAAAGAACAGTATATTGAAAAGTGACACTAAACTGCATGTATATATAGATACGCTTCTGCACTATCTTCTTAACTGCTAATCTCACCTTCCGCTCACAGCAAAAGACCTGTTCATTAAAGACAAAAGGCAATGAAGAAACTTTTACGCATTTGCCCTCCGTCTGGCTTCCTCGCAAACGATTGAGTTTTACGAAGCGAATATTATATGCGCACATGGACCGAAATGCGTTCTCAATTGAGATCTGATCGAAGCGCATTCGAATTTTAATTCCCAAAACGTATCTGAAATCTCGTGAATCCCCTCGTCTGCTCGCTCATTTCCATACTGATTTGCCGATAGTCGCGGATGTTTAATATGAAAACGAGCGGTCAAATATTTATGAAAATGTAGCCATTATTTTGATAAGAGACTTCGAGAAGTGATACCCGGTACCCTTTTCCCCGAAACCCGTTTTAGAATAGCAAGGGTGCTCAAGAGAGTGCGAATATAAACGCGTCCACGCCTGTCCCCCGGGGCCCGGGCTAAGATCCGACTCCTGTTTCAATATTGGGGTAAGTGTAGAGGGGCCGAGAGTGAGCGGATGGATGAAATATGTTTGGGAGCGTCTCACTTATAGCGGTGATACACAGATATAGATATATAAATATGTGTGCTTTTTGTGTGTATATAATATACTAAGGATTTGTGATTAGCACAAATGTGACTTCTGTGTGATTATTAATATCTTCAGATTTAGCATTGATGCTTGCACATATGGCAATATAAAAACTATTTTTTGATAAATAAACTGTACATTTATATGTAAGTACATATATATTTATACAGTCAATAATATATATTATATAATAATTATTATATAATATTTTTCTATATTTATACGGTAAGTTTTTCCAATATATCGATCATCACTGTGGCAACGTGACAAATTTTTCATATCTGTCAGATTCTTTGCGGAATAATAACATCCATAAAGAGAGATTAAATAGCGAGCAAGGCGAGATTTTGCGCAGAAAAGGGGTACTGAAGATCGACTTAAAAAAAAATTACGTGCATTTTCATAAATTTCCAACAGCTTAATACTTTATGCATGCAGGATCGTGGATTTGTCTCGGTAAGCTGAGAATGTCCACGTGCGAGAAGGTCCGTTATATGTATAGAGCAGCTCTCTGCATAGGATCGTGCGGGAGAGAAAAGGGAAGGGGGAGAGAGGAGAGAGGAAAGGGCACCCCTTTTTGAACTGCCCTTCTGCTAAAGCTGTCCCTGTTCTGTCCTCCCAGCCACCGTAGCACCCGTCAGTAAAATAGAACTGGCACGCGTAGGGTGGCGGGCACGTGTACGCGAAGGGTGAGCCCACCCTTGCGTTCAGGAATCGCGTGCAAGGTGCCTTTACGATTATTGTGCAGCGCGACACATTCGCCACGGCATTTTATTAAAACCTATCTCGAAGTTCTCGGATGCGTTCTCGCGATTTCGCCGGAATTCCAACATTCTACGCGCGATATGACGCTAAATTTGTAGCCCGATACGTGAGCGGAGACTTAATTAAGAGAATCTTTAAGAAGTTGTAGGAAATAACTGTAGTTACGATAATTTGCATGAATAATTAAGCGAAAAGTAATGGGTATTCTTAGCACGTTTAACTACATTAGTCATTAGCGTTTCTGTCTTCTGCGTAACTTTACTCATTGCAATATTAAACAACAGACTGTAAATTTTTTTTATAGTATGCATTATTATATACGCATTATAGATACGCATATATGTGCATATTAATTACATTAAAAAATCTACAAAAAAAAATAAAAAATAAAAATATATAATTATAATGTAATCAATTGTATCTATTTTCTGTAATATTTCAATAAGTTACAACTGAATTATATAGAGCTTTCTGTGCATGTTGTGGAAAGCACCGTAAACCAAAACACTCGCCGCGCCGCGTTCAACCAATCCACTTTAACTCGACCTTTCTTTCTATCCATATGAGCCTTTGATGGCTCAGTGAAGTGCGGCATCTTTTTATCGTGGGCGTTATCGGTGATTGAAACGATACTGTCTATCGATGCTTTTTGCGAGATGTGCGCTTTGACGTGCCTTTCTATACGGTGTGTATCTGCCTCATGAACGCGGCACGGATTTTGAAACGAGCATCGAATATACAAAATATACAGAATTTTTTCGTCAAACAATTCGGCGCTTGAACACGTGTCGAACAAACGCTTAATACTTCATCACGTTGCAAACGCGAAATAGAAATTTCAGATATAGCAATTAATAATATATAAATGTTACAATACATGCGTATGAAAAAAAAAGTGAACACCCGGTACGTACCCGTACTGAAACGTTCAGATTTACATCCATTTGTAGTAGCATTTTCGCTAGTTTTTCAGGAAAAAGGACACATTCAAAACTAAATATACATGTCACAGATGTTTGTTTATGTGCAGGTACTGTAATTTTGCAAACATATATATATGTATATATGTATCACATATATATCACATAGTAGATTTCCATGTTACGCAACATCTTCACAATGACGGTCGTTTCCTTCACTCCGAAATGTTCATGTGAACAGTTAATCTATATCCCAAGCAGCGATGTAATGTTATGCGGCGCGCAAGTCTCATTAGACTTGTAAACCGTCCGAGTTTCGACTTACCATATGTGTGTGTGTATGTGTGTGCGCGCGTATGTGCATGCACGCGCACACACGTTTGTTTATACATTTGTCTAAACATTTGCGTGTGAAGAACGCGGGATGAACAGAGATTTGCACACACATAGACATGAGAAATGTCACTTGTATCGATATAGATACTAATTGTGAAAAAATACATTAGCCTCTTCAAATATACGGGAATTATTTATGTTGAATTATTTTCACTCCGCGCGCGAGTGTTCCGGAATATTAATCAGCGAGCGAGCGCTCAAGTTTTTGCGCACAACGAGTCCTTTTGCTGTAGCGAGAGATAAAATATTTTTGCGCGGTAATCATAAACGTATATGAGTGCTTTTCGACGTGAATTTTCTTATGGTAGTATGTCTCACACACGGTGTAAATTATAATCGAAGTAACATTGCAGTGTGATCTTAATATAATTATAGCGTCTAAGAACAAACACATAACATGTACACACACACACACACTTTTCTCTCAGTGCACGCATGAAATATAATATATGCATTCGGAGAGTTTTTACGGCACGTTATGTTTCCACACCGTTTCCTTCTCTTGTTTCATTCCTATCCTCGCCATCGCTTCACCGAGAACAATGGTGCCTTGAGATCTGGCACCGATAAATTGATTTTTACGCGACATATATGTAACTTTTCTTACTTCTCCCCCCATCTTTCTAAGCGATCCTTTATCACACCCGCTTCATATGCGCGCGACTGCGCCTCTCTTTCTCGCCGCGTAGCGCTGGTACGCGCGAGAAACCATATGGATAAAGTTATCTTACATTTACCTACATTGGAATTAGCAAAGCTAATTTTTCGACTGTTCTTTGCCGTACATAAACATACGTATAATGTACACGTGTATTATGTACATTTATATACGGAGAGTTAAATATATATACATTTATATAAATGTATCTGTGTGTGTGTGTGCATGTGTGATCAAGAAAACCATAAGGAAAAAAATATTCATGTAACATCGAGTTTATCGTAAAGAAGAAGTATAAATAGTTTTTTTTGGTGTATCAGGAAAGACGGATTTAAAAATTTAACACTTTGTGAAACTCTTGAGATGGTACAAGGCAAGGCCGTTTATGTCTTCACACGTAAAGTTACATCAGTAATATCTCGACAACATAAAAAAAATGCAATTTCATGTGTAAAGGCATTAACGCCTCCTGTTTGTATAAATGAATAATTATGTGAAGTTGAAATTGTGGAAGAGGAAATCAACTGTTTATAAGCGGGTGATGTAACATCCGAGTCATCAATAACGAAAGCCTCTACATTTCTGTCGAGGTCACAAACTAGGTTATTAAAAATCACCTTTTATGCTAACCGAAATCGACCATGGCTCTGATGATCGGGTCATGTATATTTATAAGATTTATATCGCGTCAGGATATCAGGGTCTAACACCGGCTTACTCTTTGACCCGCGGGAATATATAATAAGTTTGTCCAAAATTTATTACACGTCCTCTATATTTTTATGATAGATAATATCAGTATTTATAAAATATTAAGCGTCTCGGTGAAAACTGCTGACAAAATATAAAACAACAACATATCTTTCGTGTGTGTGTTCCGTGCTTATTGCTCATAAAAATCAGATGTGCAACCGATATATTTAGACGATTAAAATAATTTAAATGATGATTTAAATAATTTATTATATTATTGCAGAACAATTGGGTCTTAAAAAAAAACGTATCTTCATATATCTCAACAACAAATTAATCTTGTTTTCCTGGTTTGCCGCATTCAATGCTTCCAATAACAAAACATAACAACTTTCTCTTAGAGTAAAATTGTGCATAAAGAACACAATATGTGCAATAAAAAAAAAAAAAAAAAACAACGAAATAACTCTCTTATCTTACTCGAAAGGTTTATAGCGGTTTGAGTAGCGGATAATAATTTTTAATGATAATAAATTGATACGAGAAAATCTGACCCCACGCTTTATTTTCTTCGTTGCATACGTAAACAGGCTTTATATATATCTCTCTCTCAGAATAAAAAAAAGAAGTGGAAGTTGTTGACGTAGCTGACCGCCTTTCAATCTCTTTTTTTTTTTTTTTTTTTTTTTTTTTTTTTTTTTTTTTTATGGATTCAACGCAATGCATATGGTTGTCACTCGCCCGCATCTTCTCCCATAGGGATGTATAATATCTACTCCTGAATACATACATATACGAATAGTGGATACACGTGCATTTGAATGCGTTAATATACAAGCACGTCAACGTGCGCACGTACATGTGCGCATACATGTTTATGGCGCTGCGCGTGAGCAATTTTTTTCTCTCTGTCTTTCTCTTTTTTTTTTCTCTCATAGAAGACAGAATAAATATTATATGTATTTTTTTTTCTTTTTACGTTTATTGTGTGAGGTATATGTGTGAGACGCACTTGGCATTTAAATTCGCCGCGTAAACTCGTTCGATTGGATTGCAAACTGACACAGAAATGAACTTTTTTTTTTTGCAATAGTAACATATTTTATTTATAATGCAATATGTAGTCTACGTTTCAAGTTACGGAGTGCGGTAGTTAATACTGGACAGTTTCGAATTGTTAACTATTCGCGTAAACAGTCTCGCTGTGACGGGAAGGAATGTGCGTGAAAGAATGTCGACCACAACGTCTAATGCTTCTCTAATATCTCAACGTTGTCGTCGTCTTCGGTAAACCAGATGCGAAATTGTAAGTCAACGTCGTCGCCCTTCGCGTAACAGCTGTTGGTGTGCCTTCGTTTCCACTCAATAGGACACTCAATATATTTCATGGACGACACGAATTAGGAAACGGCGCGCCATCAATTACTATTAGCATTACGTATTTTTGGAAAGTCACATATGGTCGGCAGGGAGAGGGTGACATCATCTTTTTTTTTTCCCCTCCCTTATACACCGTCGTTGTGTATTTTAATACACTTTTGCGGGAAGCAGATATTTACCACAAGTACAAAGCCAAACTGTCATTATATTAGTCACGATACCCGTATTGCGTTACCTGTGATCGTCATATATTGAAAGTCATTAGTATCAGAGCGCGTACATCCGCATTTATAATTAAATGTATGATGTCCTATCGATATATACTTATCTTTACACGTATTAATTTACATATATACGTATTTACTTAAAGTGAAATTAATTTACTTGCTATGTTTATGAGTTTTTATCACGTGAAAGTTTTCCCTCTGCCGTTTAACTCAATATATAGCTGCAGTAAAAGAACGAGGGACGGAAATTTTAAAAAAACTTAACAAAATAATAATATCTAAGTAACATTTTGCGAGAGAAGGGACAGAGATGTGGGGGGACAGGAAGCGGGGGGGAGGGAGCAGAGGCATCAGGAAGCAAACATGACGTGATAGATAGCGGGAAGAGAAGAGAGAGATGGATTCGGAACGTAGCCTCGATCAAGTTGAAAACAATTATCGTCCCTCGCTCACGTGTCTTCGCGATAAATCTTTTCGGAAGTTGGCTTCAGCCGTCGCTGAAGGCGGAAACGTCGCGTCGACGTGCTGTCAAAATACGGAGGCAGTCGTGCCACGTGCAACCCCTGACCTTCGCGCCCTTTTCTTGCATTCATAACTGCACTCCACGACCAGACCCCATTGCGCTTTTGTATACATGCGCAACGCACGCGTGTGAGATGTAAGCGCGTGCCACAGCCATCCACGTATATTACACATGAAGAACAATAATAGAAGTAGCGAATTGGATCTAAAAGATATATGTATCGCGCAGACACGGACGTTTACGTCTTTATACGTGAAGTGCACCTTTCATTGTTAAAATATTCTCGAGGCATCATTGGTGCAATCTCACGTATTTAAAACGACATTTCTCTCCGTAATTTTTTTAAAAAAACTCTCTTGATTAATGCAATTTATAAAATCGTACTCTTGGTTCAGAAAAACTGATGTGCATGGTTAAGTTTTGCCGTAAAAACTGTCTAGAAACTTACCCCTCCCCCAGTCATCCCTCGTTTCTTCAGCTTTCCTTCCGGCGTTGCAGCTCGATACTTGCCACATTGTCGATATACTTGACGCGGGTTTTTCCTCTCCTAGAAAGCATTAAACAACATCCGCGATCAGCGTAATCTTTTAATTACTTCTTAATGCGAAGTAAATCACAATTCTCACGCAATTGCTTTAATTATCTCTTCGATCCGTAGTACGCAGTCACAAATTCGAAATCTGTCAGTTTAATCTGCAAAATGTTCTCGCTACTGCGTTCCGCGCTTTTAATGGAGGTAAAAAACGGATGCGCGCGCGCGCGCGCGTGCACGCGGTGGAAAAAAAAAAAAGAAAAAAATACTCTCGAGTGCGTGTACGTTCGGCCGTGCGTCGGGACGGCGTAAATTCAATCCCGGAAAATTTCACGCTGCTAACTACGACAAAATGATCCAACAGTGACATCTGTGTCAATAAGGCGAATCCTCCCGGGGATTGCGCAAGGCCGGAGAATTCGAGGGTCCGCGAACGCGATTATCCTCATTCAATCATCGATTTTATTTGGTTAATAAAACGATTATCCCGCTTCCCGCACTCTACGAGTCTATCTCTCCGCTTGCGTTCAAACCGTTGCACGGCATACCCTTCGGGAGCGTTCAACCAAAAATGTAATTTACATCCCTTTATGTCGCGAGATTGAAATATTTGCGAATTAATCCGCGCGACAGAATTATCGCCGGCCATTATACGCGGCCCCGCTCTTTGTCTCTCCAGTTAACGTACTCTATATGTATGTCTCTCCGTCCTTCCCTTCCTCTCAATCTCCCGCCTCTCCTTCTTGCTCGCGAGAAAACGTCTTTTTTTTTCTCCGTCTCTCTTTCTCATCTTCCGCGAATCTTACCGCGTTCGCCTTTCTCCTCCTCTCAACCTGCTGTGCCTTGAGGCGCTTCTTCTCATCCTAATGATTCCCCTTTATTCAATTCAAAAATATCAGTGCTACCCCATTTTACGGAACATTGGATTCAATTATGATTGTCAAGCTCCGGTAGACCCTTTTACTGCCAGATCCTTCCAAAGTTCCTCAGATCGGGAATATGTAGAATAATTTTCGTTAACGTACGCTCGAATGTAGCAATTATTTTAGATTTTAATTTCGTTAATAGCTCATTAGATACGAGCTCATTTTGCACGTGACTATTTAACGCTTCAACTGCTTCACGTTTAAAGCGAAACAAAATATTAAAAAAGTTTTAGTCTAATGTAAGAATGAACCTGATAAGTAATTATTATTGACGTTAAGTATAGTGCGTGCAGTATTATGAAATATAATCTACGAGAGATGAGTTGAAACTGTATAAAAACGTATATATATGTGTATAATTAAAGTAAATTTCATCTTATAACTCATAGAAGTTGTGTTCGAGGTTTTTTTTTTTTTTTAATTACAAACTAAACTCTTTTAATCAGGTATTGAAAGCAGTGTGTCGACATTATTTATGAAAAATATAAATCTGTATATATTGTGTAAGTTTTAGTTCACATACACATACACACACACGCGCGCGCGCACGCGCGAGTTTAATCCAGCGATTAGAATTAAATCCACGGCGCGGCGAGATCGTTAAACGATCGCGGACCGGAACTGTCAAGGGGGCGGCGGTCCGAAAGAGGGATGACGATGACGATATAACCCCCCGACCAAGGGTTGCTCAAGAAGAGCCGGGACATAATGTCGAGCTCCGGGCTGTTAAACCGGCATACAATAATCTGCGCAGCGCCAATCCCGACGGCAGCATTCAATTAATTCTCCGGCAAAATTTGTCGCTCGTATTAAATCTCGCTGGATTAAAGGCAATCTCGCTTCCGCCTTCTCTTCCCTTCCACGTCCTTTGCCTCGGGCTCATCCTCGTGCGCTCCCCGTCGCTCCATCCAGAATCTCTCCATCTCTCACCAGTCGATTCCATCTTGCAGTCTCTTCTTCACTCATACTTCCACCCGTCATCTCAGCCAGCCGTCTTATTTCGTAGAGTTTACGATATCTGTAACGTCTCTTGCGTTGCCAGGATAGATTGTACTTTCAATTAGGAAAACTGACGTCAAACTGACTTTGTCTGCTTGCAACGGCGAATAGCAAAAAGTTTTATTGTACATGTAAAAGCATATTGCGTATATATAGACATGACACAAAAAAATGTTATTCCAATTGCACAATTCAAAGGTTTTTTTATTTATTGAACGTAGTTTTTCGTTGTACCGGAACACATGACAAGTACATCGAACTTTCATAAGGAGACTTGCTCAGTTATAGCTGCATGCAGTCAGTGATTCAGGTGAGTGTAAATAAGGTATAACCGGTGGCCGAGGATTTTATTATCCTCGCATCGAATAAAGGTAAGGGTCGCGAGCCAAAGTTTACTATAGATAGGCTGAAGCTGCGATAGTGGCAGCGAGAGATAGTTTCCACAAACTAATAACACGATATAAACATAAATATGTAACGATCTAGTAGACGGTATAAAAGTATGTAAATGCCCTACTGCTGGGTAACAATTTTACGAATGGAATAAATGACATGTGAGAAAATTTATTATTAATCCTATATGTATAATTTCTCACGTTATATAATTTAATATAAAGTGCAGTGAGAAGCAACAGGCTTAATTATTCTTCGACCACATCTCGTTTCGCGCATACTACAAAGAATTTTTAATCGGAAATATCAGCAATTAGAATAATTGGAATATTAATCGTTATCCGCAAAGTGTGTGCGAATGGTATCGGCGAAAGTAGTGCCTCATCGTGCCTGCGCACGCGAAAATTTATTAGTTTTAATAAAATCAGAATATCATGCGAGAATATTCTTCGAGATGGACGAAGAATTCAGGGGAAAACGCACATAGTCCATTAGCGAGATTACTTGTACCGTATCCTCTCTGCGGATGGTGCACGAATAATATCTTATGCCGGAGATTTCCTGAAGAATGGATTTCATTTGGGGAAGAAATTAAAGTTTAATTTATACGATAGAAACGCGGAGGGTGTCTTCTTATTATTATTATTATTATCAGTTCACGTCATCTAATATTTACACAGAGCGAATAAGCGATACAATTAACAGTAATTTCGTCGTATGAAAATTGCGTTGATTGTGCGCGCTATATTTTGTTACATTATCACATCACTTGCAAATTTCGAAGGCTCAAGACCATTTTTGAAAAAATGATCGCAATACAGTAACGTAGGAATGCCACCTTCAGTGGTTTTTGCCACCTTCTAATTTGCCACCTTCAGTGGCAAAAGACGATAATTAGAAGCAGCGAAACAGCAACGGGACGCTTTCCATAATCATTAAGAGAGTTAATTTTATATCTTCAAAAAAGTAATTAAAGACATTGCCTGCGGCCGTGGATCAATAACGATCATATTGCAGCTACAGCTCGCCGATTTTATCACAAGAACGCAATTACTTATCCCCGTAAGTTATGATTAAATAAACTTAATTATAAAAAAGAGTGAAAAAAAATCGAGATGTCGAAGACACTTACACACAAACTTACGCATGAACGTACACACATTGTGAAAACGTCTATATATATATGTGCGCTCGTCTATATGGGAGAAATACGTGCGTAACGTAAGGCATCTACTTCCGCGCTCAGTTCGAAGTGGTTTCAAAATTGCATCGGGGGTTCGCATCTTATTACTCCCGTCATTTCCAATGTACACACACAGGTTATTGCCGTAGTATCGGATGAATGAAATTGCGATATCCTCCGCGTGGATTGGAGAGAGCCTAGGCACGAATCTAATTGGCAGAAGGATTACCGATCGACGTCGGTATATCTCTCCTTGAAATTGTATTCGGATCACCTGCATGTTTCACTCTACGCGCGTAGAGAAGATTGAAGGAGAGCTTTCTGGAAGGGAAATTCTCTATGTGCTGTAACGCGCTCTTTCGATATCGCGCCTCCTTTCAAATCTGATAATTAGAAATCGTTACATCTATTTTTATTTTTATTTATTTATTTTTTTTTAATTCAATTTAATGTGATTAAAAATATTGTTAAAAAAAAACACTGACTTACAATTGCATTTTTCTAGTTATAATAATAATATGTTAATGTTTTGCGTACAATTTTCACAATGATTGCATAATGATATCGCGTATATTGAATGAGAACAGGCTGAGGAGAAAAATAATAGATCGGTCCATTGATTATGTCGAAGCGTTTCCGTACAGTTACTTAGTTCCCATTTACACTTCGTTAAGTTTTAATCTTATAATAGTTTTTGCAATAACTACGCGGTTAACTTTACGTTGCGATTATGGTGCAGCAATTTGTGAAATCGCTTCGCGGCGTGACGTCGCGCGTCGCGTTTGGTGTAAATTGCATAAATATTGATTTCACGAGCGAATGTAAATAACTGTAAATCGTTTTTGCGTGTAGAAGTTGTCGTAATAAATGTCACGGGGCCGAACGTACAATGTGTAAAGTGTTGGGTGTAAAGTTAGCCTTGGCCGTGTCCATCGTCAAGCAAGCTGCAAGTCTGGGAAGGTTATAACGGCGCCATAACCGTATA
Source organism: Pseudomyrmex flavicornis (assembly GCA_014825475.1). Taxonomy (NCBI): domain Eukaryota; kingdom Metazoa; phylum Arthropoda; class Insecta; order Hymenoptera; family Formicidae; genus Pseudomyrmex; species Pseudomyrmex flavicornis. The sequence goes on from QVNW01002212.1 coordinate 24,651, forward strand.
CATTCGGCGACAATAATCGTTTTATGGTGGTCGGCAATATCGGCGGGTCGCGCACTGCCGCGGAAATTGATATCCTCTACCTACAACAGGCGCTAAAGTTATAGCGAGTGCGCTCGGCGCGATGCGACGCGGTGGATTTCGGTGTATCCGATTGAAAAAAAAAGAAAAAAAAAAAAAGGTTTATCTCAAGATAGGATTAGACGTATTTCACAGATTTTTTTTTTTTCGTATAACTTTGTATCTAAAATTGATGCATTCTCTTCTCTTCTTTGTTTGTTCATTCGAACACTTCAGATTATTTATTTCATTTGTATTTAAAAGTGGTCTATTTACTATTTTTTTTAATAACGTTTATGTATAAAAAAAAAAAAAAAACGAGAGAAATTGAAAGAACATCACACTAGGGTAATAGTGAATGAATCACGACAAGAACGCGGAAAAAACTGATGACAATTGCACGAGGAGAAAAGAAAGTGATGCAGCCTCTTCTCTCGGGGCTGCGCGTTTCTCGTTAGGAATTGGCCGTTCCTCTCCTATTAATTCTTAAACAATGCGTCATCGGCGCGCGGCGGCCGAGATAGCGATTGTTCGGTCCGGTTCGGCTCGGCGCGCGGCTCGTCACGGCGCTCAGCACCGAACAGCTTCCGCCTCCGTTGCCCGAACCGCCGCCACCCTCGTCATTGCCCATTCAGTCCCAGCCGGGAAGCAGCCGCAACCCGCACTGGAAGGTCGAAATTGGAAATAAAACGGCAGCAATAGGGCGGCGGCGACCGCGTGGACGAATGCCCAATTCTATCCGGTAGAGCCTCTCTGTATCTCGTCACACAGGAACGCATATAGACTCGATGGACGATGTGTACGATTTTCCATCACGACCTGTGGCAGTGGAACTGAAGGTGAAGAGAGGATGGCAAGAGAGAGAGAGGCGGAGAGAAGAGGGGAAAGGGGGTACGTTCGGCTGGCAGGCGAGAAACGAGCAAGTCACGAGGTCCACGCGTTCGAGTCTGACTGGGTTTGGTCTGACTGGACTGGTTACGCGCGCATAGCTACGAGGAGGACGCGAACACGCGAGCGGGAACGCGAAAGCGCGACCATGAGGGAACGGGGAAGGGGAAGGGACGGGGGTTTCCCAGTTGTGTCGATGGATGCCGAAAAGAGTGCGGGGGGAGGGGGTGGTTTTTTCCAATCAAGCAACCTGCTGAATTTGTTTTTTCCCTGAAACGTCGCTGCCGTTTCAAAGTTATTGATTGCCATCGGGAAGGTGGAACCGATGAGATGAGAGGGGAGTTGAATTGAGCGGCGGAGGGAGGGAGGAGGACGACGGGAGGGTGGCTTGAAAGGGGACAGGCGGGTACGAAATGCGGCGGTGTGGAGCGTGAGGGGGGAGCAGGACGTATTTCGGTATATAGAGAAGATAGGTACGAGCAGCACTGTCGCTCGTTTCGTTCCGTTTCGTTTCGTTTCGCCTCGTCCCCGTTTCGGTACGTTACGTTACGTTTGCTCGGCCGTGCATCTCCTCGCGCAATATAGGGGCGGAATAATAATTACGAGAGGGAAAGAGAGAGAGAGAGCGAGAAAGAGAGACAGAGAGAGAACGATGGGCCAGTGTCAATGATTGCCGATAGTTCCGAACCGGCGTAAGAGTAAAACGTTGTATAGATATAAAGGGGTGGTGAAAATTGTAACGACTAATCATACACAACAATCAAAACTTGATGACGACGTTGATCGAGCTGAAATTATTTGTCACACCCGTGCACTTGAAATATCACTAATGTAAATTAGTAATATTTCGAATCAAAATCGTGATACAAGCGAAAGGAAGAGACGATATCTCATGTAAAGTAACAATATCGACGCTGATTTCGTTTCACTTTCCTCGACTGCGAAATAGGTTTTGTGCAAGCGTCTCTGTGTGCGCAATTCAAAATTACAGACAATATCTCATTAGACATCCACATAAAGGGAACAACGTCCTCATAAGGAGGAGGATATAAATTTGTCCTTACCCTCACGCCATTTTTGTCATTTCCATTTATCGAGTCTCGACGACACTCGGCTTCTTAACTCTGTGATAGTTCGATTATGGCTACACACAATTCTCTCAAAAGCAAGTAACCATTTGAGATGAATCGTTCAGAACGGATACACTTGGCCGTGCAAAGCAATTTTCAAAATGTCGAATTAACACTATGAAAGTTTATGACCTTTCCGAAATTAACTAATTTGCACAAATCGCTCGTTTCCCATGATCAAACGCCGAGCGCCGAGATGAAGCAAATCATTCAGAGAGCTTTCGATAATTAACTATATACGTAGCGTGTGTATACATATATGTACATACAAGTATGTATCTGCAATTATGTTTATGCAGGATGTCGCTATAAACGCTAAAAACATCAACAAGTGAGAAACTTTTTAAAAAAGTCAAAAGTACGAACTAAAATGTTTTCATGCGGGATTTCGTTTTTTTTTTTTTTTGAGAAAAACTGGATTTCTCGATAAAATGAAACTATTGCAATTTTGTTTCAATTCAAAAAAAATAGAGCGTAGATCTTTTTTCCGCCAAAAATACACATTGTTTTATGCAAATAGTCTCGTGTGTTTTTCTCACAGCTTCTCATAGTTTTCAAGTGGCTTTGCGAAATCTTATAATCCGTATACAAGATCAAGAAGAAGCCAAATGATATACTTCTACATTACTGATGATATATAGTCAGTTTTTTTACCAATGACAAAGGCATAAACTTGAAACTAAAGGCATGTAGGACAACTGGCATATTAAGACGGTATATGAAATTCTCGACTAGCTCTCATTCTTCTCGTGTGTAATAAATAATACAGAGAGAGAGAGAGAGAGAGAGAGAGAGAGAGAAGAGGCAAAAGGGGGGGACAAACTCCCAACTCGGCTTTAGACGAGCTCCTTCAGTCCTTGCATTACTGAATGTCATCACAGGGACCCACGCTGATTTACATCCTACGAACCTTGCGCAGGAATCCGCAAGAGAGAGAGAGAGAGAGAGAGAGAGAGAGAGAGAGTCCCATCTCGCCGCAACTTTATACATAAAATATATGGCCATCATAGTGTGTTACGCCTTCTCAACCGCATAACTATGGCTATTTATGGAGCATGTGAAACTTAACAAAGGGAGCCGCTTGCTTTGTCTTTCTATCAAGTACCGACTTGTCTCTTCGACGTCGCGATGGAAGTTCGATAGCGAAGCTCAGCTATAAAGTAAAGAGATAATCGCAGAAGAAGCGCGTTGAACAATTTTTTTGTTATTTCTAAGTGCCGGATATTAAATTGTTATTATTGAAAAAAAAAAATAAATAAATGCGCAATAAATTATTGTATAATATTCGATATAAAATGATATTAAATTAAAGAGATTTTTACGCGCGCGCACACACGCAAAGCTTTCGCAATGTTTTCGATTAAAGGACTGCGATTTTTTAAAGACAAAGTTTTTGATTTGACGATCCACTCGACATTTTCCGTCTCAGTAATCTATTTTTATTGGAGCGAATGGAATTAATTTGTTACGGATCTAATCGGCCAAGGTTACAACGAACGCGATGGGTTTCCCAGCACAGTCGAAACAGACAATAAACAATTGATTTATCGGTAGAAAAAGACAGAGAGAGTACGTTAATATCGCGGAACATAATTTTGTTTTTTTTACGTCGCGGACGCGCAAATAAAATTGTCATGGGACGCCACAGGATAAAGACACCTTCGTAATACTGAAAACCACTAATATCCTTTGTCGCACTCGGCAGCCACGTTATTTCACAGAGCGTTTCGATTTAACGCACAAATGGCTCTCTGTACGGCCGCAGTGTGTCTACAGAGCCAGTCAGATCCGATATCCCGGTCCTTTGATATCCATCGATGAAACGATTTATCTCTGTCCGCGCGTACTTTCAATCCGAGCGGGACACCTCTCCATCGGGACAGTCAGGATGCGGGGTACACCTAACCATGAAGGGAAACCACTACCATAGGACACTCGACATTTCTGCATCTAACCGAGCGTCGCGACTCGTTTTACGAATTGCTCGTTTCCGTTCATCAGTCGAATCAGTTCTGCCGACCTTGCGCGTCAATTTTATCCGATAATACTTCAAACTTTTCTGAGCAGACTTCGCTCTTTTTTTTCTTGTTTGAAATTAGCGAATCAGGTCAGACCGAAAGTTTGCGTGTTCAGAGACACAGTACATCGTGCGGTACGCCGAAAGTGCTCGCCGAAAGTGATCTTGATTTATTTTTAAACAGCAAACGCAATGCTTGCAATGTAGTATACTTTCAATGTAGTATTTTTCAATGTTACGTTATTATTTATCCGCAACGATATCTCGTCTGCTATCGATATTCCTTATTTTTACGAGAAACACTATGAGACAATTTGTGTAAAACAGTTTGGCAGAAAAAAATTTTCTATTCTATTTTTTTAAGTTAAGTAATTTAACTTGTTGATGTTTTTTTATGTGTGCGTTACATCTATATAACGTTGTCGCGCGAGGGGAAGACGACGTGTCAAAAGTCGCCTTCTCACAATTCGTTTGATCGAGCGCGTTACACACGCGCGCTTGTTACATACGCGGCACCGCACTATGCGCGAGTTTACAAAAGAAGCGGGGCGCGGGGGCCCGACACGGGAGAAACAACATGCCATATCGGAGACACCTGTTAGTGCGAGCCAACCTACTCTGCTATAAACGTATTCGCAGCCGTATGAATTGAAAAGAGCAAGCTGGGAGCCGCATGGCTCCCGGGAATTAAAAAGCGCGTTGTCATATTATAATCGTATTATGGCGAGCTCGGGAGCCCAGCCGCCCCGGCGATGGCAAAAACGAATGCCTCCCATGCCGGGCTATTCTCGATGTCATACTGCGAAGAGCACTGACCGGTCCGCCGGTAGAGCGGAAACAACACAAGTGTATGTGCGCGAAAACACCCCATGACCCCCGTATCGATATGGGCTTACGCGTAAATAAAAAAAAAAAAAACAAATCAATCAATTTTCAACAAGATTTCAACAAGTTTAATTCCGCAACAAAAGTTGTGCCTGATAAATGTTGTTGAAATACACTCGTGCGCATCCAATTAATTTTTTTTTTTTTTTTTTTTGCGTTCTACTCACACAAAGAATTATCTGGATTTGAGAGTGAATTGCTACATAAAGCAAAATAGAAGGAAAGCGGAACAACGAGACCAAAGTAGTTCGGAAGAAGAAGAGCGCGTATCAATAGGACGAATAACGGCAGTCCGAGTCTTCTCGTAGATAATGAGGCCAGACAAGGAAGAGAGTGTGTGTATATATATATATATATATGTATATAGAAACGAGCGAGATATCATGAAGAAGAGTGACGGAGACGCGATTGCGAGCGCGCGGATTCCTAACTTGCGACGGAAGGACGCGCGCATCACAAGCCCCGGGATAGACGTCGTCGCGAAGTGCAAAGTGTAACAAATCCAGCTTTTACCCGTGGCAGACAGGGAGACAATTTATGTGGCGCGCGTTTCGTTTTGTTCTAAGGCCGATCCTCCGGATGCTGCCGCTGCTGCCAACGAGAAGTCACTCTCCTGTCCCTGCTGGCCTGCGCCTATTCCTTTTGCTTGCTTATTTTTATGGCAGTGAAATGCCAAACGTGCCCTTCAGTTTTCGCGGCGAAACCGCGTTTTGCATTGTCACGGGGAAAAAAAAAAAAAATAAAAAAAGCAAATCAAAATAATGCATTTGATAAAACAAAAAAGTCGGTCGCGATGACAACGCGAAATGTGAGTTCGTATGTACGATGATAATAGCATAACTCTTCGCTCGTCCGTCGTTTAATTGTTATTTTCGTATAATTAATGCTCGTACTTGCTCGTAATGTGAGATAAGACGGCACGACGAATAGATAACGTTGAAATCATTTGACTTTGGGATTCGAGATGATAATACTTTAAAATATAACGAGGGAATCTGCCATTAACATAGTAAACGCCCGGATCTCCGAAAGCGATGTCCATTCGTGGGAACTCTTAAAGCAGTCTCGGAAAAAAAAAAAAAAAAAAAAAACCTTACACGGATGTTCGGCGGTTGACCTAAGAGCGTGCTGGGAGAAGGGCGTGATTTGACATTCTGATTAAGAATATCATAATTCATTGAAGTTAGGCTCGCTTGAAGAGACCCCGCACGGAAATGAATACATGTTTCTTCGTTTTTCAAAATAGGTGATTCTAAATCCAAGTATTTCTTTTAAATAGTTCAAAGGAAATTTTGTAAAATTAGCGTATAAAAATCGTCTAGAACAAATTTATTTACTCCGAAATGGTATGCGACATAAAGAAAGCGCTTTGGTGAATCCTAAAAAGTAAAGAGCAAAAAATAATGTACGGCGTTATCGGTAGAAAAAGAAGAGAATAAACTATTTCTTATTGTGCTTTTATGTTTTTTTTTGTTGGACGCATTCAATGAGCACAAGTAATAAATAATCAAGTTGGGAAAATATAGCGAAGTGTGTAAAAATTGGAATTTTTTATCTAGTTGCACAAAAAAAAAAGACAGCGCGGAGATATAAATACAAAAATCTAGTAGTATTTTCAGAGAAAACCGCTGTAGCAGCATGCTTTATTCAAAAGTACTCTCAGAGAAGAGGAAAAGCGCGCGAACTCACAGGCTATTCCACGTTTCGGGCGCCAGTCTCTTTTTCAATGAATACCGAAACCTTGCCTGAATATTCACCGCCGCGGCACCGCCGTGTGATATTAGTTATACTTAATTCAAGCTACCGCCCCGAGACGTGAGAATTTCTCGCAGCGGAGAGATATATCGGGTCGGTGAGAGAGAAAGAGGTGAGATGTATATATCGCTCCGTCTCGTAAAAAAGTAGAGAATTTCGTTTTGAAGCAGCGCGATTTCTACCGCGCGCGCAACTTATATTTTTATTAGGCTTTCAAGTCTGATGAGCCCTGTAAAACGTTTCAGCTGTGTGCCTCGAGGCTCTTGTGTCGTTCTTTACCTACGCGCGCAGCTTTTCGTTCGACGCCTACGCGCGCGCAGCTGCTCTTTACCGGATCACGTAGCGTTTCGGTGCATATAAACGAGCGAGCGAATGTGCATGTGCCTACGAAATTCTTTTATTTCGATTTGTATCTTTCTAAAATCCGCGGGCGTACCTCATATATAACGCGCTTTTCGCGTGCGATTAAATGAATACGCGCGCGCGCGAGAAACAAAATTTTTGCCAATCAATGAATTAGATAGTTCTCGCGACACGTATTAAATAATAATTTGGAGAAGAGAAAAATACATACACGTATTCTTGAATAAAAAGTTTAATTATGTACGTGTAAACGTATTCTTGTAGTCTTAACAATAACAAATGTAAAATTAAAAACGAAAAAGAAGCATCATTTTTTTTACTTACGCTTTAGTAACATATGAAAAGCCAGAAAAACGCGAGATATGAAGTTTACGTATCAAGATAAATGATACTATTTTGGTTTACGGAAGTGCAAACGCGTATATGCATACGTAAGACACTGTAGAGGGGCATGCATCTACCCATCCCCATCGCTTGTGTGTTATAAACTAACACGGAAGTTAAATGAATTCGAAATGATCGATAAACTTTATCATTGATCAATTAAACTTTGTACCGTGTGAGTGACGGGCGTTGAGATAGACGCAAGAGGGTGGCAGGTGAATGTGGAAGGGGTGGTTTATTTAATGAACGCTAAATGCGGTGTCCCTACCAGTCGATGTTGTTACTCCATAAGATGGCGACGACAAGAAGGCAGTACTGCGCGTCTTGTCATTGTTTTTCTCTGTCTCTCATCAAGGAATTTAAACCATATTTCTATTCTTTTCTTTTTCACAATGTCAAATTATAATATTTTAAAATAATGAGTTAAAATAATAATAATCTACGAAACTATTTTGGCTAGAAATCGACCAACTTGCGGAGAGAATCAATAAGTTGCCTCTCTCTATTTAATGAAATTAACGTAAATTTGTATGTTAAAAAATATGTATGTTTAAATGTATACATAAATTAAAACCAAAGTTATGCATGAATTTCAACTAATGTAAATTAAATACAAAACAAATCTAAGTGGAAATGTTATTGCAAAAATGTATTAGAGCTTAAAGATTGAAAACAATTAAAAATATATTATGTCAATATGTAAAAAATATATTTAGGTGAATTTTTTTGATTACTGCGCGATACGATTTTTTATGTAGAATCCTATGCAACGAGCGAACAATGGATCAAGTTCTCTACAATTGTCAGAGTAAATACATCAGATATTCAATATACTTGCATGACTTGAAGTCCCTCATTTACATTAACTACCGATGGAAACACACCAATCGAAACGTTTCACAAACCTACAATAACATTCAGCTGGAATACAATTAACGAGAGAAAATTTGCCTAATGGTTTTAATAGACTCGCAAGTCATACATATATAACATACTTTTACTTTCAATATAATATAAATAATATTTGTCTTTAAGTCGGTTTTACGTATATGCGATAAAATATTTTAAACACATCTCGCAAGTAACATTACTAATTAATTTCTGAAGCACACATGTGTACTCAGTGTCACACCGGTTGGATAGATTGGGCAAGTTTGCCACTTGTTTACTCGGTTTGCAGTGGTGGGTCTTGGTAGGCCTCGATAGAGATGTAAACTCGAATTAGACTTGACTCCCAACTTGCGAGCTTTTCCCTTGCGTGTGTTCAAGCGATATTTCGCGCTTTATCCAAACTTGCGGCGAAACCGCACTTAGGTAACACGCGCGCATATTCTATACTCTTCATATTCTACTCTCTCTCTCTCTCTCTCTTTCTTTCTCTTTGTTCATATCTTATAATAAAATATGTATTGACAATAACAATACTTTTATGAAAAAATAATGACTCATAAATCACGAGAGATTGACAAGATGTTTCGAAAAAACATTTTTAATTAATAAATTTAAAAAACTTACATATGTGTATCATCTTTCTTTTTTTGAACGCAAATTAAATTCTCGGTTTATTAGAAACTGCAAAAAATAAACAAAAGTATATGTTAATAAGGAATTTTGTTTAAGCGTGTCACATTCTCGGCTATGTTTCCCATCGTATCGCGCTCTTGTAGATAGGTATACCAAAAATAAATATGGTCGGCTGGATCGTATCTTCGCGGTTGTATGATATTATTCCTGACATTTGAACGTACTCGTGCAATTATATGTATTTTATTGGAGGCACTGGAGAACACACACTTTAGTGCGCGTAATCGCTCGATCTGCCTCGCCACTTGACTCGTCCGCGCATCGTGATCGCTTCGTATTCACCGGAGGAAGAAAGAAAGAAAACAAGAAATTGCGAAAGAGATCGCTACGTAGAAATGAAGCAACACGGCTGAGTAAAAACCGAACAAGTTGTAAATTTTGTAAAAAAAAAAGAAAAACAAAAAGAGCAAAGTTGCGGTAATTTAGCGATGTGATGACATATATTGCCATTAATGAATCAAGTTTATAATGAAAGAGATAAACGTATACACATCACGATATATGAAAGATTATATTAAATTTTTATAATTTTTTTATAACACATATGTACACACATCACACACACACACACACACACACATGATTTTGAAGAGTGGAGACCGTTGTAACACACCATGTGTACAGGTGTGAGAACTGCCTTTCCTACGTTTGCGTGCACGTATAATGACTATCCACGGGCGTATCTGTGTGCGCGCGCGTACGAGGCCTCGTATAATATCCGAGGCGTTAGGCTCCGGACGTGCCGGTGTCGGTATGTCGTTCGAACGTGGGCGTGCGTTTTATATTCATCGCGAAGGTATCATTTTCACGAGAAGTTTGAAAACCGTGCTTGCGCGTGCACACAGCCGAATAAATAATGTCGCAACGTTAAGCTCTTATCCGAGGTCACCGGCCGGTACGCATAAATAAGACTTGCGTACATTGTCTTTTTTCTTCCCCCCCCTCCCGTTCTCCTTTACTCTCAATGCTTTTGCTAGATTGACCTCTCTCGCTCCTTCAGCTCACCTTCGTTCTCGCGTACCACACGTAAAGCCATGTAAAGACAGCTATTTCTCACGAAGCTATTTCGCGAAAGCAAGAAGTCATTCTCTTCGCGACTCCTAAGCGGCAATAACCAGTAAGAAATAACTAGCTTCGGATAAAATGAAAGAATGACGTAAAACGCGTGAAAAATCAAATTAGCGCAAAAATAAAAAGTACAGGGAAAAATATTTTTGCAAGTACAACAAATGAGTTTGTCATTTCATACATATGGTAGAAATGATAAATTAACGAGTGAATGACAAATTAACGTTATCGCAAACTTAAAACTTGCTTGCGACATTTGCAACTGGTTTCTGTTTTTTTTTTTTTTTTTTTCTTAATCCGTCTTTCCGAAATAAATATATCAGATTGGAAAGTCACTTGAATCGACGAAATACCTAACTCCTTAACGACACGAGAACCGACGTTGTCTCTGTTTTAGAGTGCAAGCCGGATTTTCACAAGGGATTGCCAGATTTATGACGGCCCCGCTCGCTCCACCTCGCCTTATTTTTAACCTTTCGCCCACTAACGAACCTTATCTCCCGGCTGCATTTTTCTCTGAGCAGTCGCGATAGACAAAAGAAAAACGTCTTGTTCGTAGGTCCCCATAACTTACCGGATCTGCCTGATCTTCGTATTCGGCCGGCCATTATGTCTTCGAAATTTTTACATTTCGTGTACCCTTGCGCCGCACATGACACACGTAATAAACAACGCCACGATAAGACTCGTCGTACGTTTTATGGCGCGAATGTTGTGTTTTACTTAACTCGCATAAATTTTTGACGGATTTCGCCGGAGAGGTAATTAAAAGTCTTTTTGTGTGATAAACTTCAACACAGAGAAAGAGAAAAAGAAAAAAAGGAGAAGAACAAGTCAGAATTATATTTAGTCATTGATATACTATCATCTTTTTATAGTATGACTTTTAATAGAAAAATAAAAAAATTACGGAAAAAACATCTGTAACAAGCGAAGCTTCAATTAGTTGTATCAGTTTAATGTCATCACGTGGCAGAACGCCTGGACTGTGTACCAGTTAATGTGAACCAACCTTAAGACGTTCCAATGGAAGGGAAGCACTTCGGGATGTTGACATGTATAATGCAATTAGGAGATCGCGGTCTTGAACATAGCCCTAAAGCCAGGGGAAGACGGTGTTTGAGTTAGGATAAGGAGAAATCGATCGTACCCTCATTAGCCAATAATCGTAATTAGTAATCTACGCCATTATACGCTTCGGGCAGTTCGGTTTTACCCCTCGCCCGCATCATGAAGGTGATCGTGTGATGTGTTTCTAAAGATCTAGACAGAAATATTCTTTCAATACAATATGTAACAATTAGTTAAGTAGTTAGCGTAACAAACATTCCTACTATTGTGTCATTAAATAAATGTATGCTTCTTCGTTATTAAATAAAGATCACATTTTCAAGGGATTTCCCAAACAGAAGAAGCCTTCCACATTTTTTACAGGCGAGACGTTTTAAACTACTCCTCGAGGGTCCGTAAATTTAAAGCGTATATATTCGCTCAGAGAGAGAGAGAGAGAGAGAGAGAGAGAGAGAGAGAGAGAGAGAGAGATGTAAGAAAATAACGTTGTTATTACTGTTATACTTAAAGATATTTTAGGTTTACAGACTATATACACTTTTAATATACGAAGTCTAATGTAACAAAGAACTTCGTCCTCGATTTTTTACTCCATAGTCGTTTACGATGGAATTTACCGCGACATATAAAAGATTAAGGAACTCACTGAAGCGAAACGGTTTTTGAGACAGTAGTTATGCGTCTCCGAAACTAGCGTACCGTTACGGAAATTAATTATATACGTACGGTAATAATGAAAGTGCTTCTCGCTGGACTCGCTAGAGAGATATGCCGTGTCACAATACTTTACACTTCACCGCTCGTGTGTTACAAAAGATACACCTAATCAGTAAAAACGCGTCGTAAAACATCAAACATTTTACTACATAGCTGGTCTGTGTAAATAACTGGTGATTTTGGAAAAAAGTTATTGATAGACGAGAGTGCGCAAAGTTAAGTATTAATTATCATCGCGTGCAATTTACATATCGAACACAATGGCGCAATGTACCGTGGACAAAGACGTTGCTTTTCCACGTTTTCATCGTACCCAATCTTCAACCCCAACTTGCAAGGAAAACGCGCCATTCTCCACTCATCCACGGAAACAAATGTTTAAATTCAAGAGAAGTTAATTAAAACTAAGCGTAATTATAGCGGCGCCGCTATGTAAACTGACGAGGTGGACGGGGAAGAATGACGACGAGGAAGAACCGAGGAGGGGACGATTGCCCTCCACCGGAGCGGAGATGAGAAGCTATTTTGCTGTGCTCCTGGATATCGTGTCCTTGTGAAAGACTCTATTGTAATAATGAGCGAGGAAGGAACGCGAAGAAAAAAAACTTCCTCGGAGGAAACTCATTTGTTCCTCAAAAATCGATTGTCATCGAGTTACTATTAACAATTCTATGTTCTGCGTTCCGGATGCGTTTGTCTCTCGTGATAATAAGTTTTTTTTTTGAGAAAATGTTTATTTCTCAAAATTAACTTGATTTAATAATAATTAATATAGTAAATATAATCGGCCGTTTTTTTTGCGAACATTAGCAAATAAAAAGCTAGTTTCGGCTAGACCGTCTTCTGTGCCGAGAAGACGATTTGTTATTGCGAGCATATGAAACAAAGAAAACGCAAGGCAATATATATCTAGCGAGATTGCAGCCAAAACTAATTAACCGACGAGAGAAGTCAAAAGCATATAACAGTCCGAAAATATAAGCGAGACAGGAAGTCATTTTGCTAATTCGTTATTACATTGTATGTGTTGGTGTCTTTTGTATTCGAATTCCGCCGTTAATTTCCATCGAGTGACAACTTCTCTGCCATTAAATTCGGGAGAGTTAGCTCTCCCGTCTAATTGCGAGCGTGTTATTAATATTCTCTGCACGTGCGTTTCGTATGTTCGCAACGTCGTCTAATTATTCTCCGAAATTATCGTTCGGCTCGCTCGCACGCGAACACACTCTATGTCCAGTCATGACAAATTCGAGGCGGTCTCTATCCGGACGAGTAAGAGTCCGGTGTGCCATTATTTCGAAACCAACTAACTCGTCTGGCGCGGACTTAAATGGGCTCGGACAATCGGCGGACCATTAGGTTAGAGCCCGCGCCATTAAAATCAGACACCCTCGGACTGTGTAGCGGCCGTCCAGATCGAGAGCCAGACGTAATGCTAAACTCGTTACCAAAATTTTGGGAGCTAACACGTTCACTCACCCATGAGGAAGAAGTGCCCTTACGAAGCGAAGGGGACGCGCGCGTAATGTTCGATCGGACGCGTCGCTTCAAGGAAAAGTTGGCAGTCGTTGTTAACGTTCCCATGAGGGGAGTGTCAGTTTTAAATGCGTTTTGTAATAATTAAAGAATTTATATCCGTTATATCGTTTTATTCTATCGGTATACTTTTTAAAAAATTATTATTTCAAGCTCGATACACGATCGCTAACATTCTTACTGAGATTTCTATTATTATATTACACAAATCAGCACATAAAAATGCAGCATTATAAAAATGAATATAACTATACTATGCAATTACAATCTAAACATAGTTCTTGTAGAATATAAATTTTTATTGCAAAATCTTTCTAACACAATGTTTGACAAATAGTTTTCAAAGGATTATTTTTGAACGAATAATTGCAGCAAAGCGTATTACGGTATTTAAAAGTTCAACGTTTTGTGAGAAAAATAACAACACTACGCATCATGTGTGCGCGCGTGTCTATGAGAGAGAATGCGAAAATTCGTACGCGGAACAAGACTGGAAAGGAATAGCGTGAAGGAGGGAGAGCGTGTAGTGGGTATAGGAACATTACGTACATTAGATTGGGACACGAGCGCAATAAACCTATCTGTATAATCTGCCCTGCAGGAATTAACAGCCCTCTGAAGGTAGCCACTAACGAAGTAATTCACTGGATGAACGTGAGGGTTGAAGAGAAGGAAGAGACAGACAGAGAGAAAGAGAGAGAGAGAGAGAGAGAGAAATGCAGTGGCGTGAGAAGGTGTAAGAATCCACCCCACATATATAGGATGCTCCAAAATTGAGATTTAGATCGAATCATGGCAAGACGCTGCCGTAACGCTGCTGAAACTGACAATGGACGGTAAATAATTACTGAGAAAGAAAAACAATACGATTGGCTGTGCAAGCTTTTATGTGTAATGTCGCGCCGTTGTCTCTCACGTCTTTTTAAAATACTATAGATATCGTTCTTAAAAAAAAAAAAAAAAAAAGCTGAAACCGTTTACACACACAATTTTTAATATACATAAAATTTCTAATTACATATTGATTTTATATCATTCTTATCGCGCAATAGTATTTGGAACACAGTGTATCACGTTTGTTGTATTATATATACAACCGAAGGGCGAGAACATAGAAATGATAGCAACGGGATGGTGGAAATGTGGATAATTGCTGAGTTAGGGCCTGCTATTTCCCTTATAGCCTTACAACCAAATCGATGCCTTGCCAGGCCCCCGGCGAGCCACAATTTATTTATGTCGATAGTTTCTTGATTTGTCGACTCCTGCCGTTCATTTATATCCTCGGAGAGCACTCTAGATATTTCTCTAGCGCGGAACATGCGCTGCTAACACGAGCAATAGACGAAAGTCTCGAAGCTTACTCAAGAAAAGTTAGGACAGTAAAGGTAATGCGTCTCGTTTTCTCCTGTTTCTCTCTCTATCTTCACTTAAGAATAAAGAGAAACAATTCAAAAACAAGATAAACTGAAAAAATAGTTTTGCCTGGTATAGAAAACATGTTTCAATTTAAGAAGATGTGAGTGTACGTACGTTTTTTTATTATTATTGAATAATTGTCGTCCAAACTACAGAAAAAAGATTATCTCGCGTACTTTAATGGCAATTATGACAAGCGTGCAAATGTGTAGGACAAACGTTAACACCTTTCTTGCTATCTTTTTTTTTTTTTTTGGAAGGAAGAGGATATCTGTCATCTTGTGTCGGCGTGTGCCGAGAACGAAAATAAACACACGAATGACAAAGGTAGTTTTTTAATAGACAGCGAAGAGATTATAACATGTTAAAAGTAGTATCAGTTACACGGAGAAACTAGATGTGTCAACACATGTTGATATCTTAATTGACTATTATGACAGAACAAATCCAAGGCTTCTCTCTCAACTTTTCAGAGAGAACCTATTAATCATCTAAAAAAATTAAAGAAACAAGTGTCAAGTGAGAACTTTTTCTTTTTGCCGACTGATGATTCCGACTATACACACATGTGTGCGTATGTGTGTGTGTGTGTTCAAAAAATGTTTAAGTTTTTGAGTTTTTTTTTTTTTGTCCCGATAAAATTCAATTATCGGGAAGAGGTAGCGCATTTAATTGTGCAAAAGTAAAACACATTTGAGGTAATTACAGATACGTATATCATGTACATCTAAGGTGTTATAAATGAAAACAGCAAACATCAATGCGAGATAAACAATGTGAGAAATACAAGGCACCATATCTCGAGTAATAAAATAAGGAGAACATGATGCGATTTCGATCTTGGCGATAAAAGACACAGCTGTGCGCCTTCAATTTAAATTTCATTGAGTTTATGGTCCGTTTCGTTTAGTTTTATTTACTATAATTAATTTTTCAATCGGGAAACGAAGCAACCTTTTTACGATGCTGTGGATTAGCGCCTCATCCGCGTTGCGTCACTGCCGCGCGAGGAGCGTCTTGCAGCCAATAGAAAGAGGCTCAATGTCCGAGGCTATGTTAAGGTTCGCATGAGTTTACGACCGAACGCGACTTTGCTCTTATTGGCGGGCCCTTCTCTGTACGCGCCTCGTAACACTTCAACTTTACAAATCGCGATAAAGGCGGACGTTACGCCTCGGTAATGTAAAGATCGGCTTTACGAACTTTGGTGATGTTTTACGACCTAACGGAATTGTGTGAAGAAGTATACAATATCGCGGCGATATGAAGATATTAGAAGTATAACCATAAACTCTCAATGAAATTCGAACAGATTTGTGTGCAACATTGTTGCTATTCCGCGTGAACGAAGGCCGCGAACTGAACAGAAGTCTATAAATGGAAACGATCAAAAACCGGGACCAACACCTTTTTACGTTGCTTCGAAGCACATTTAAATATAAACTGACAATTTATGGCTGTTTTCTTGTTCTACGATGATACAAAAATATACGTAGAAAATCTGAAATATACATATACAAGTACGTATTAACATTAAGCATGTAATTAACATTGAGCATCAAGTAGAAAAAAAAAAAAAACAATTATTACATAGCTATTCACGAAACACGAAGACTATTATCGCGCTCGCGTGCTGCGGTATGTCATAATTCACGAGAATATTCAACGGCTATCGATGTCGCCAAAGGCGGTAGACCATGACATCTGGTTTTACGATCTAGAAATGGATATAATTTATGACGTCCGCTTGTATAGTTGTTTTTATTCTTTTTTTTTTTTTTTTTTTTTTTTTTTTTTTGTTATCTCTTTAGTAGAAGAAGAGGTTTATAATAGGTGTATCTCACGTAGAGCGGCTGTGTGAAACAAGAAGAATTCTAAATTTATCCGAGAAAGTGAATAACCCGCGCAAGGTCGATGGCATGACTTTTTTTTCTTCCACCTTTTTTTTTTTTGCGTTGGTTAGGCACACTTTTCCTAAAACCGGAAAGAGAATCGCCCGAAGAATCTATCTGTGGGTCTATCCAGATGCAATCCCGGATAAAATTCAACCTTTCCTTTCGAATTTCTCATCTACTTCTTTACGACCTATTCAATCGATGTCAATCGCGAAGCACAAGGTTCGCGATTTTCAAAAATAAGATATCACACCAACTTCTAAATTTAATTCTGCGCAATTCAGTATGAGAAATACATGATTTTTTTTATAATATTCAGCATAAACAAGTATATACTAGTATTAAATTAATTTATACTTTGGTGATTGAATTAATTTATACTTTGAGTGATTATGCAAGTTGTTCGACTCGCAGCTAAAAAGTATCAATGACCAATTTGCTTTCTTTTAACTTGTTAGGTAACATTATCGGATGATGAAAACACATTAAATCACGCGCGCAAAATATTTTAATGACGGCATCGAAGTTTTAAAACTAAATTATTACAACGCGTCTCTTGAATATATATATATTTTCACAATTTTACATATATTTACATCATATAAATATACTTGCAATCCCACACTCATGACCCACTTTATATTCTAAGAAGAAACTACTTATGAAGAAGAAAAAAACGTTCATTTTATTTTTGTCAGTTTGTTCCTTGTCGACATTTCAAGATGCTGAGAGCACTGACGTCGCCATGACAGTATTATCGATTACTCGCTGCAGCTGAAGGACTTCATCGCGGCGTGCGACAGTTTTTCTTCAGCCAACCGGTCGGGTTTTAATTAGAAAGAATATACATTTATTTACATAAAGTATATGCAGCGCGGTGGAGGTATAGCCAAAGTGAAGGTACAATGTGGAGACAGCTATAATATAGGAAGGGTACAGAAAGGGTAGATGGAAAGATGTGGTACGAGGATATCGTGCGAACGAGAAACAAGAAGGAGGAAGAAGGATGGAGACGGATTCTTCTTGAAATTGTATCGGCATCTGTATGTGGCCATTAGCATACTGGAACTGACGTATCTCCAAATGTTCTCATTAGCTGAAATTCATGGGCGGTTTCATCGCCTGGAGGCCGAGAGAGGTCTTTCTACATACTTACCGACCTACAAACTTGTTCAAGATTGACCTGAGCAGTTTTGTAAGGTTAACCTGGTAACTAACCTGACTTAACCCGCCCGACTGGAATGTTAATAGCATTCGACTTATTGTGACGAGCTTATACGTCGGCGTCGCGTGTTGCGCTCGTCGCACTTACGTAAAACGTGGCAAAAAAAACTCACACATAACAATCGATTGTTGGAGACGCGACACGCGACGTAATATATAAAATTCCCGTTTGATTTTGGAAATAATAACTTCGCGAATTCAAATCCCAAAATTATATATAATCTGTGCGATTAATAAAGATGAGCGTAGATTATAGATACAGTCAAACCGCATTAAATACGTCGAAAAATATTAGGACAAGACGACACAGTAGGTGAATATACGAAAATTAAAAAAAAAAACTAATAGTTAAAAGAACTCCAAGAATTCCCGAAAGACAGTAAAAGTCGTGGAAATCGCTCCGAAAAGTAACGGGAGCTCAGATTGGCGCGACAGGTGGCACGAAGACGAGTTCTTTCCGGAATCGTTCGACCAATTCCGAGAATACACGAAAGTTCGGAAAGTTCTCACGAAAAAAATTCATCAGTCGGATGACTTACATCGCGTAATCGTTTAGCGATATCATTCACGAGGATATCAATAAAGCGCTTTCGACACCTACTCGCGCGTCTAATAAAATAATAAAGCTCCAGTTTTAAATTAACTTTAACGGCCGTGCGTGACAAGAAAACGATTCCATTCGAGTACGAGCAGGAAGAGCGGGCATGCGAGAGGAATAGAAGAAAAAAAAAAAAAAACAGCGTGGAAGCCTCCGGGGCCTTAGACATAAATGCAGAGAACGAGCTCGCACGTGATCTCACGCACGTATAAGAACCTCGCAGAGGCTCGGGAGTCACTCTGACTTAGGGCAGATCGGTGAGATGACTGCGAAACGACAACGTGCCCGCAGTAGTGAGTCGAGCGTTGAAGCAGCGCGCTCGTGTTCTCTGCGCTCTATGAGGCAAGGTATGCATCAAAGGTGTATGTACCACCTATAGTCGCTCGTTTGCTTACACACATTCGTTACGGAACTGCGTAAACAAATCTGTGTTTCCTCACTAGCGGAAGTTAGCGAAAAATCTTGCAATAAATCTTTCTTACACGCTTTCTCACACGCTTATTATTTTTCTCAAATCATTTTCACGAAATAGAACTATTCGGAAATTGTTTTTAGCGCGTACGTATATAAGTAGTTATTTGTTATTTACGATTTTTTTACATGTGACTTTCTATATTATGAAATTTGTTCCGCTACTTTTAAGTCCCGTGTCTGAGAAAAAGTCGTGTTCTCTCAGTCGTCGCGTGTCACGCATCATCAGGGAGTCACTTCGCGCGATTTGATACGCATTAATGACGAGACGCGGGTGAAAGGAAGACCAGACGGAGAGAAAAGGAAATCGAAGTTGAAGCGAGAGAACGGCAGTGGCGAGGTTACTGAACGGAAGGGCAGTCTATCGATAGTCTACACCGCTCCCTAATATTTCGCATCTTTTGTGGGGTTTCATTGTTGCCCCCATAGCAATCCAACCTGATCCTTCCCGTCTAATCCACGTGGCCAATCCGAGTGGCAATCGCCGAGAGAGAAAAGTGAGAGAAACGAAAAAGAGAGCGAGAGGAGAGAGAAGAGATTGACAGTTTAAAATATGTATAATGGATCGGCGTATGGTAACCTCCCATGCCTCATGCTATGGGGTCTCTCTGGATGGGTAGGGAGACGAGAGAGAGTCCGCGATAACTACGATACTTTTCCATTCGGCCTTCCTCGCCAATCGAGTCGGGAGAACGGATTAAATCGGGACGCCGTGAATTAATCGGCTTCTATTTGAGTGAAATTGGGCGAGTGTTGTTAGGAAACGCGAGCACACCGGTGGTTCATTGTTCGCTTCACTTTCGGCCGATGAATCTCTTGAAATAATACACGCATACATATGTGCATAACTGACGGTCGACCCCTGTGACTTGCACATATACAAATTGATATTCACGGATATATCCGACAGTGAATTGGCCGCATGGAATATTAAGATGAAAGCGTAAATTAAAATTGCGTTCGATATAAGAGGTTATTAGCGAATCAATGTTTTATAAATTGAAGATTATCAAAAAGCATTAGGAAAAAATCAATTACAGTTTAATAAAAAAAATTACAAACTCGTAAGATCACAAATTGTTAAAAAAAAAAAAAAAAAAAAAAAAAAAAAAAAATCGACTCGAAGTAATAAGAGAGTTTACAAATCTCGATTATGTGCCCATAATCCCGCGGTTGCTGTTCACATTATACATATGTATGTATGTATTCCCTTCACGTTCCCGTTGTCTCTCACGGACGTGGTAACGGTCAAACGGTGAAGCGTTCATTGGGATTTTTTCGATTTCAGAAACGTGGGTGTCGTGCTACTATCTTACGCGAGGTCTCTTGCTGAAGATCAAAGATACATTCCTAATGTTTATGCAACGCCGCGTTGGCAGGAGCACAGCGCGTAGCAAGCGGATTTTTTGCGTCAAGAATAGGTATGCGATATTCAATTGCATTCGCCGATCGGGAGGTGAAGAGATATTGTGAGACCACCACGGTGGGAGCAATAACGCATAACTCTGACGGATCAGATACGAGAATTCGCGAATGTCCACGACCACGTGGAAATTTCTCATGAACGAGCGACTATACTACGCGTAGAAAAAGCAGAGATTTCTAAATCCAATATGACGAAAGTAGCATATAACGTTATGAATAATATTAATTCTCAATGTTTTTTTATGAGATATTAAAATTGTGAAGATTTGAATTTTTTTTCCTTTAACGCATACATTAAGACGACTAATAAAGATAAACCTTATTCGGGAAAGTAATGTCACTGAAAAAAAAAAAAAAAGAAAAAGATAGGCTACTCAATATACAAGTTTAAGAGAGTTTTATTCTCAGACATAAAACGAAACGTTTCTCTCTCCAATATCTCTTCAAATCTATCTGTATATTAATCTGTTAGATATAAACTTGACTACGTATATTACTATGTATATTATTACATTACTATGTGCGTTAATTACCGAACGGTATTATATAAGAATTTTCGTCGATAATGTTAATGAGTTTTTTTTTTTTTTTTTTATACGTGTATTGCACGTGTCATATAGGACATACAAACATCCGCGCGAATAAAACGTGTATATAAAATTTATATCATCTCGTTACAACGTGAAAATTTGAAAAAATTTGTGTCACAGTACAAAAACACGAAATGTTTTTATTTGTTCACCAGTGAATGTACACGCACGTTTATCAATAAACATATAAGTTCATACATTTGCTAGTTATGTCATGTTTTTATTGAGAAGTGTTTATCACATTTTTTTAACAACTGTATGTGTTAAAGAAATATTTTTCAAAGAGTAATTAGTTTTATCAACAGTATCTAATACTCGTGGAGAAAGAAAAAGGTGTGTCTGACGCGTTAAAAGTGCTGATTCAACGAATTTGCGCGAATGTAAATTTGCTGATATTAAGAAAACGACGCACCTTAAATTCGTCCAGCGTACAGACTCGCGTGAGTGGCAGTTTTGTGTAAAATGCTGACAACACATGTCTAGTTTGCTAGAAAATTTTATAACTCCCCCCTTCCCCTTCCCGTGACCCTTCTTACATATCTATACAAACATAAACACGTCTAGTGCTCGCTTATATGTAGATATGTGTCGCAGTGAAATTCATAGTAGTGCACCCTCGTGCAAGAGGGTGGAAATTTTATGATTGCTGCTTGTCCAATAACCCAGCTACAGCCTGTCTCTCTCTCTCTCTCTCTCGCTTATTCAACATTCCATTTCCCATCGGTCTCTCTTTCGCATCACAGAGAAATTGCATACGCGCGCGCGTTATACCATTTTTACGTCTCCGCTGGGTTTTCTGTTCCCGTATGGTGTCATTACACACCTCATAAAGCAGAACATCATCGACCAGCCAATATTTTCGCTAGAAACTTGATATTATTGACCACGCGAATCAATACCGCATACGAACCTGGCAGTATGCTTTAGGAATTACGAATCCGCGTTTTGACAATACATGGTTTTAAAATAATAAAATTAAAAAATGTAAAAAAGCATGTTTTAAGATAAAAAGACACGTGCACGTAAGTAAAATGTAATATTGAACATAATATTGAATAGTAAAATATAATATTGTGACGCATCAAGTTGAAGAAAGAACGTATTTGAGAATTGTATACTTAAATAACAGATATCTCCATTATATAGTTACGCGCGCGCGTAACAGGGCAGGTGATTATAAGGTCTTCATTGCTAATATTATGTCGGACGCGCATTCTCCAGCAGTGGTTCTCCTCTTCTAGACTTTCTCGCGTCATTTTATTTTATATTAAATAGTTTACACACATAGCTGCACACGATGGGATTGTAATTAATTATTATTTTAGTAAAAACTTTCAAATATTATAAAGTTTCAGAATATATATTATTCAAATAATCTACTTTAAGCATATCTAAATTACTTTTTTTATCAACAAAATAAACAAGAAATAGCTAATAAAGTGTGTTCGTCAACGCAAAATATCTTCGTATTAAAAATAAAATTTTGAATTAAACGGTCGTCCGATTTCACTTAAGAAGTTCGCTTCTTATACACTCGTGAGCACCAATGGTGGAGAATCGTAACGACGTATGCACGTGTAACGCAGATAGTTCTGCTCGTTAGAGGTCAGGAGGGGGTGAGTTAGCGGATTAATAACGCCTGGCACGAGCCTAATCAGCTGGTGTAGAGTTCACAGCACGGACGGGTAGTGCTAGGTACCTGGTACCTCTCTCGTTCTCTCGCTTTCTCCTCTCCCGTCGTCTCTTTTGCGCTTTCGCGCCCGTAGCAAACGCCCGAACCCCTGCAGACCCCATAACAATATCATATTCGCCGGTTGGCACACCGGGGCAACCAACCTCCCCTGAGTTATTAACCTCTAAGGTTACCACAGCCACCCTCACAGTGCCGACGTAAGCCGCACTTAATTACCAGAAAAGCTTAACCACCGGTCCTTAAGCCGCTTTCACACTGAGAGTGACGGACGGCTTGACCGATGCGAGAAAATCGTGTTGCATCTTTAGAAATATTCATGTACAGAAAATTGATCTACTTTAGAAAAAAAAAAAAAAAGAAATCAAACTTAATATCAGTTTAACGGCAAACCCTGAAAGAGAGAGCTAATATTGATGAATTATAGATAATTAGTTTCAATTTATCATGATTCTTTTTTCAGAGATACAACTTAAATCTCTGATAAAAAAAAAAAACAAGAAATATAAATACCTAGAAGTTACTGAGCTACATAGACACTTTTTTCTCTTCTTATTAGTTACCGGTAAGAACTTGGCGACATCTTTTACCTTGCTAATAGTTGAGAAGTTAATTAATACTTAAGGTATTGAAAGGTCACACCACAAGTTTACAGTATACAGTAATGACGTTCGATAAAGCTTTGTGAGAAAGGGTCGAAAAGAAAAATGGTGATAGAACGTGTGTTTACACAAGCACGAATTCCATGTGCGGGTTTAACGGGGGTATAGTAGTAGTATCCCGAGTGCGGCAGGGAGGTTCGCAACGTTGTTGAGTGCAATAAAGATACCCGTTTGGTCTGCAGGAGCGTGAAAGTCAGAGCCGGTGAAAACTTTAAATTGGAAAAGTTTCGGCTCCGGGCGTCTCCGTCCGATGTTTGACTCGAATAAAGGTGCAGAATGTTAAAAAATAACCGTACCCGCTCTGACCTTCTCTTCTCCTCCCCCCCTCTTACTCGTCGCTTGACGAAATATTTAGAAAAAACGCAGAGACAATGATTCGCGAATTTTTTTTATATATTATTTTCGTTATTAAAACACTCAGGTTGTCAGTAGATGTTACTTTATTGGTTTTCTAATCGTGATCGGAAAGAAAATTAACGGAGAGCACTCAAGACGAAAGGAAATAAAGAGAATACGAGAAAAATATAAAAGTCGCGGAAGAAAGGATTTATCCGCGGATATACCACATAGGTAATCTCGCGTTTCATATAAAAGCCTTTCAGCGCGACCTTTCAAGATATAAAGGTGTATCGGTACATCAAAGTAAAGAGTAAGGAGTAATAAACGTAAGTCATACGTCGAACGATCATAAATATTCGATATTACCGTTGATACGTAGAAATTAGCATAACCGTTCGCAGGCTTGGCAGACTGTAGCAGTTAACCAGGAGCCGCGGTATCCGCTTGCCATTGGCGAGGGAGATCGTTTATATCATTTTCCTGCATCGATCGCGCGCGCGCGCGCGCGCCATGTGTATGTATGACTTCATGATACTATAGGGGTTCGCAAATCAATCGTTAGATCAAGCTGATACAAGTAGCGAGCTTTGAAGTCGGATTCACAAGTGAACAAATCCCTCGGCTTGTTATTTCGATGACGATTGTTCGACAAAAATAATATTATAAGATACTCTTTTTTGTTTTTAGAACTTTTCAAATTTGAATTTTTTTTTTTCAGCGAGAAAAGAAGTAGGAATAATTTTCATGAATAATTTCACGCTTATTTTCGTCTGCGTGAAACATTTGCGCGATGATGAGTGCGATTGACGAATAAACGAATTGAAGGATTAAATTTAGTAGTTCACTTTTTCGACGTAATTTATTTATCTAAAAATAGTTATCTAAAAATATATATATTTTAAAGACCGGATTGAGAGCACGTGTATACATACACCCAGTAAATCTTACTCTTATCGTTATTTTATTTTTACAATAAAAAGCAGAATAGCGCTCGTTAATGGGTTCTTGACACGAGACAGAAATACGATCGCGCGCTTCTTCTGGCACTCGTGCGTCTTCTCGCGATCACCTTTGACACTCAAACGCCGGCTGTGAAAGATCTCATCTTTATTGGGAATTTTACCTGCATCGGCGACACTATAAATACGAGCGTAATGAATAAAACCGGCTTGAGCTTAGGATCAAAGCGATCTGTGTACGTGTGTGTGCGCGCGCGCAAGTACGTAACGTTACCTTCCCGAGATGTAGCGTTATGAAATCAATGATACGATGATAAATGTGTCTTGTGTCAGTGGAATCGAAGTTTATGAAGGTGATAAACGTCTAACTAATGGTACATGAATTGCAAATAGACAAAGCCGTTAACTAACGCCGATATATAAATCACTCCCATATGTGATTATATAGTTGCGTAGACTAAAATATCGTACAAATCGTATGTTTCACGGGAATAAGTTTCATGAGAAAAAAATTGATGCGGAACATTCATCGAGACAAATTCACAAATTTGACAAATGACAAATGATTAAATAACAGACAGAGTGATTTAATGATGATTTATTTATTCTTGATAAATCAATTATACTTGGTTATTTGTAAAATTAGCTATTTCTATTAATCTCGTGATAGAAACTTCCTCATATCTCTTGGTTAATTAATTTTGTATTACGCGAATGTTTCTCCCCGAAGGGACGCGCAATGATCAGTGGAGCATCTACAATTTATTCGTCGTAATCGTGAGCATCAAAATCCATAAATTGCAACAACATCGCATTTTCACATAAATTATGGAAATACCATCGGCGACGTCGTAAATCTCAAAGTTTGCGGCTGCATTGAAAATCACAATGCAATGAGAAAGTGAACGTACGTGTAAATCAAAGTAACGTCGCGCGGCTGTTTTTTTTTTTTTTTTTTTTTTTTTTTTTTTTTTTGAATCGCGGTTTCTGAAGTCATCTTTAAAAAGTTCTACTTTCGTAACGGAAGATTTAGGTCAGAGATAAGTGTACATACTTATATTTGTTAAAAATTAGATAATCTCTTTACTACGAGATAAATATAATAAAGTGTGAGATTTATTGCAACATTTAAACATTTTATGTTATTTAACATTTTAATTCAGAAAACCCATATGAAGATGAAACTATTCAAATTATTACAAAACAAACAAGTTAATCAATTATCTATTAAAATGTAACCAACCACATTTTCATATTTATGAAGACTTTATATTACTTATATCGATATTTGGATCTAATAAAAAAATTATTAGAAATGCATTATTCTCTTGGGCACACATGCAATTGCATGACTGCGGGTAACGCGGTGTCCTTCAAAGACAATCATGTTACATTACACATAAAATCGATTTTTATATCTTCTCTTTATACTTTATTCATGTACGATATGAATGCAGCTATTATTCAAATGGTCGAAATACATTTACGTTCAGACCCGATGCAGACTGGATGAGGGTATTGTAAGAGGGAAGTTAGTCCTTAATTTATTCGTCTACTCTCGTCCAATGAACTGATGCAACGGCAATGCAATTATTATTAGCTTATTATTATATAATTGAACAGAATGTAGTTAATGAGGCCTCTTGAGACAGGCTTAGCCGTGGAGGCAGCCGTACTGAAGAATCATCCATTTATTTGTCAAAGGTATAATTGACTAGAATTAGCCCAGATTGAACATTCAGGATGCAATAATGAATAATGCACTTGCGATGCTCTATAAATACTGCATACCCGATGTCACAAACGATATTTCTTACGAAACCGAGTTGCAAACGAGACGCGTAGATCTGAGAGAAATGTAACACACGGCCGCTACTTACGAAGTAAATACACAAACGTAAGAAACAAAGGGCATGTAACGATTATGTTAACTGTTATTAATAAAATTTTATCTCGCTCTGAAATTGCTTGGTTATTTTTTTTTTCTCAAACAGAACGCAAACATTTTGCGAAGAATGTACATTAGTTACGAACAAAAGAGCCGCTTGCCGAAGAGGTTTTTGTTGATGCCGATAAAAACAGTCAGAGAGAGAGAGAGAGAGAGAGAGATATTCCGTTTCTAAGGCCTAATTACTCGTGTGTCATTACACTTCGAGATTCCAGAGACAAGTGCGGAGGTAAGAGTTGGTACGGAGTGCGGTGTTTTTCACGCGAGGCGAGGCCTCTGCTTATGTAGAAGCGGTTTTAAATCTGGTTAGACTTTGATGCGATTTTGTAATCCATAAACGTCTCTCATAAAGGCGCGCGTGCTCTAGTTCCATTTATGGCGAAAAACTGCACAACTGTCCTTGCAGGTGATGTGTAAGTAAGCGAGCGCGCGTTGCGACAAGCACACATGATCGCGAGTGCGTTTCTTTCATATCCATTATAAAAGATATATTGCCGCTGCAACTAGTTGGACATTGGCGCAAAAAAAGTTTCCGCTCGTCGGATCTCTCGTCAGCAAACTCACTGCTGCGAATCTTTATCGGGGGGATTATTACGACTATTTTGCAACTAATAAATAATTAATAAATCTTCATGTAAGGTTTGTGTGTAATCGACTCGACAGAAGTACATGAAAAGACACAACGCGGGAAAATTCCGGTATAAAATAAGGAAACCCAATCTCTTGCAAGACGAAAATGTTTAGTCCGCGGATAAAACGGGTTAATGAGCATGAAGGTAGCGAGACTATACACACACACACGCACACACACACACACACACATACGCGCGCGCATACACACATACGGTCACAGTGGTGGATCTTTCCTCTCGCGTTCCTCTCCCGTGCTAGAGTGTGAGTTACGTGGCACGAAAAGGGAAAAAGGTTAGGTATATTGCTGAATTGAGGAAGGCGGTCTTACAAAGCGCCCCGTAAATCCGCGCCAGGTTCGACATCCGACATTCTCTCCATTTTATTTCTCCTCCCATTCCTTCTCTCGCTCTTTCACTCTCCCTTTTCACTTTTCTTCTCCACCTCTCTCTCCGAGGGCACAACAATCCGCGCACAGTTCAAAGCATTAAAAATAATACGAGGGCCGCACGAGGGAAACGAGCGACTTCAGCCCCCGAGTTTGGAGAAGGAAG
This sequence comes from Pseudomyrmex flavicornis, assembly GCA_014825475.1. Taxonomy (NCBI): domain Eukaryota; kingdom Metazoa; phylum Arthropoda; class Insecta; order Hymenoptera; family Formicidae; genus Pseudomyrmex; species Pseudomyrmex flavicornis. The sequence continues at coordinate 52,510 of QVNW01002212.1, forward strand.
ATTTGGACCTGGCCGGACTGCGAAATTCTTCACGTTACGATGTTCCGGTGATCTATTATTTTGAAATCAAACAATATCCACTCACGTCAAGCGGCTTCGAATAGAGAAAAGAAAGAATTTAGCCCGCAGCATTCGCGCGCGTTCAGTCAATCGGTCCGGAGTCAGCGGTTTGAGTATATTTGATATATTCGCTTATTATCGTTAATACTTTATTGACCAATCGTATCTACGGTGGTCAATAAAGTCTTATCGTATAAGACGGTGTTTGCTAGCAGCGCTTATAGACCGGGAGTTTATTAATCGGCGTTTTACTGTTAGTGCTAAATCGACCGGAATTCTATTTTAATCGACAGCGACTTCGAATCGGAAAGGTATCCGCTGGTCGGTGGCGGTTCCGTCACTTTTGAACCGGTTGGTCAAATGTGTGTATGTTAATGAAATCGGAATACAATTTATAACCATTTCAAATAACTTGAGCCGTCCTCTTTAGGCCTTGTTATTATGTGATTTCAAAAGGGTACGAAATCAGTTTGTCTCTATCCTCATTGTAAACAGAGAAGTATGGCCATAAAAGTCGTTAGGGTGGCGAACAGCTAATATGTCATCTCTCTCTGGTTAGCACCCGCTTGGTCAGAAAGAATAATCTTCAGTCGTTTTAACGGTATTATGCAAACAGGCGATAGCGGGCGTCGACAGAAAGCGCAAAAGAAAGAAAAGAGAAAAGAAATGAAAGAAAGGTAAGAGTGTACGAGAAACGGAGAGGAAGAGAGCCGAGGAGGAGAGCGCGAGAGAGCGAAAACGGATAAACTGGGCTGTCGTTGGATTGGTCGGGCGGTGAATCGAGGATACAAATGGGCAAAACATCGCTCTGTACGGATGCCGCGGAGCCGGTTGCAGGTGGCGAGACCGCCGATAAATATGTCAGCCGGCAACACCACGGCGTGGCAGACCGCGCCGAGCCGCGTCGCGCCGCGCCGCCGTGCCGCGCCGAAGCCTGCAGGCCCGGTATCGCCGCATGGCCACGCCGAGAACCACGGCATACCACGTCGTGTACCACACCATACCTCCCAATTCCTCTTCGTGCCTCTCCAGTTTCATGCTCCTCTCTTTCTCTTTCTCTCTTTCACCTCTCTTTCATCCGCGCGTTCGCTCATCCTCTCACTTCTAACTCTGTCAATGCATTTCTTCCTTTCCTTCCTCCTTTTCTCTCGCTCTTTTTTCTTCCTCTTCTTTTTCTTCCCTTTCGCTCTCTTTTTTCGTTCTCTCTCTCGTTTTTTCCTTTGTCTCCCTTTCGTTCTTTCGCGTATATCGACAGATCTCTCTTTTCTTCGGCGAACGCTTGCCTCTGTCTTCTTCATCCTCGAGCGGCTTCGAGAATCGGTCCCGCGCTTTTATACATTTGAATATTATGGAAATGTCGACGCTCGTGGATGCGCGGAATTGTATTGCTGCGTCTTCGGGAGAGCGGTAGTGCCGCGAAGAGAAGCTGCGAGTAGAGAAGGAAGCCGAGAAGGATCGTCCGCGCGCCGAACGAATTGGACGGGAAAAGAAGGGCCCCCTCGAGCATCTCGCTCGACGAATATATATTGTAGGAAGCATGCGGGACTGCTATCTGCCGTCGCATCTATCATATCCCCTAATGAGGCGCGCCGCGGCATCCGAGAGAGCGTATCCAGAAGCGCGTTATTATATGCTACTCAGCCGGAGTCCCCCCCTTCCCCGTGCCATTTTCGGCCGTCGGGACCGCCGCCGCGTTGACGTGCCGCTTTCTAGAGATCGCTACCTGGCTTATATTCGTGCAACAGGTGAAGCAGTCTGAGTCGACATTAAAAAGACATCGGACACAACGAAAGATAAGTCCGGAAAACTCTAAATATCTTTTTAGAAATTCATTCATGTGTTCTGGGTTCCTCAATTTACGTTTCAGAGTTTTTTATAAAAAGAGTTTTAAAATCGAAGTTATTAAAAACAAAACAAAAAAAAAGTTACAAAAGAATATATTTTAGCGATTATGTGAACGTCACAAACTTCGTAGAGGAAAGGACAATGATATAATCGAGCAAGATAAATATACTATGATAGCGGACCTATCATGATCAGTTCATCGCTCTCAGAGGTGAGCCCAAAATAACACAAAGTGTTTGAAATAATACGAGAAAAAACGTGAAAGAGGAAGCGAGGTGAGATGCACTCAGATCGGTGTTGAATTCACACAGCGGTGCTGTGCCGAAGTACGAAAACGTCAGGGAGGTTGGTTACATGATCGTTCGGTCTGTTGGTATGGCCTTTAGTTCCCGGCCCGCCGTTGTTTCCACTCTGTTATGCAGTAACTGAAGCGCCGTTGCACGAGAGTATGTATTCGGTTTATACACTAGATATCCCCGGTCGCTCTCTCTCTCTCTCTCTCTCTCTCTCTCTCTCTGCGTTATGTGCCCACACGTCAATCGAGAATAGATCCACAGCAACACGGCTGTGGCGTGGACTGTCCCCGGCCTGGTCCAACCTGACCGGGCCAGCGCGATTCGACGTGGAGATGATTGTAGTTGCAAATGGGCAGTTTGCATCAAGAAGCGGTCTTCCCCCTAGTCGACAGAACATGCACGGCCAATGCAAACAAAGTTGACCCGAACGTCCCGCTACCGACGGTCTGTACTCACCCACCCTCCTCCCCTGAGTCTATAGAACTCGACTCACTAGCCACGGCAAGTACACACGGGCCAAAGTATACAAATACCCATCTTTGACGTACTGGAATCAGCGCATCCCTAGCCCGTACGTCGTTGCCCGTAGTAATTGTCGGTCGACCCACTCTAGACGGGGGCTCAACAAAAATTCGATTAAACATGCCCCCGAATTCGGGAATTCGGATGCACGCGAGCTTTTTAACAACATTCCTTCTATTTGTTTTGTCGGATAATTTGTTCCGGAATTTATTTGTGTGCGCGAGGATTGCAAATTAACAGTCATTTATGCTGAAGAATGTATATCTCATTAGAAAAATCTCTCAAAAATTAGGCGAACTAAAGACGAGATAATGTAAGAAAATCGAACATTTACTCTTACATTTAAAAAAAAAAAGAGAGAGAGAGAGAAAAATGTTCTTTTTTAGGAAAACGAAGTTCGACAAATTTGATATTTAGATGTCCGATAACTCCTACTCGGTAACCTGGTTAAAATCGGTTGGTGTCGAATTGAAGTGCGACGTATAAATAAAGCGAATCCGGAGGTCCGCAACACCAATGCACTCCTTTTGCCTTCGACGACGAGCAAAATTTCCCCTGCCTTCCCCTTCGGCATCCTTGGCAGCAGCGGCGAGGAGTGCACGTTCCATACCGTTGAAAGGAGGGAACAAGGCCGGCGATACAGAGCTCTGGTCAGTTAAACATGCGCATATTGCATGAAACTGGTAGTAGGCGACACCAGAGATCGACCTCTGTATTAACACCTTTGCCGCGGCGTGGTGCGAGCTGTTCGCTCTCCTTGTTCCGCGTCGCCGTGTTTCTCCCTTTTACTTTCTCGCGGTGCCTCTGTCCTATCGAATAGTTAAACCATTATTTTCAGTTCGGACAGCCGGACAAAAGGAATCGGGCTGTTTGCGGTTGCTCGAGTGTGTCGTGCCAGGCGTACTCTCATGACTATGTTATCCAACTCGGCCGCGCGGCTACAATTACGTACTTGTGCGCTCTTTTGTTTTTAATGCTCTTTAGAAAAATCGAAAAACCCAACAAGAGAAAACATTTCATCGACATATTTTTTCTGTCTTATATTGAGATTATTCTCAATTTTGTGTGCTATCGAAATATATATTGTATATTTGTAATATCGAAGAAACGATTCACACGTACCCTCACAAATACCTTTTTCGAACCGTCGAAAATACATACATTTGGCAACAGCTCAAGCTTCGAAAAGCAAGATATAAAAAAAAAAAGAGAAAAAATCAAAGAACCGTGATCAACGTTGCGAAGAGATGTTGCAAAAGAGCTTCGATGCGTTCGAGTATCGATTTTACCATGCTTTCTTTTAAAACGTGAGGATGTAATAATACATGTGTACTATAAATTCTTAAATTTCTCTACCTTTTCCTCTTTCTTTCAAAAAATATAACTACTTGTAGATATTATTAAACACATACAGGGACTATTTTATACACGAAATCATTACTCAGCCAATACAGCAAATTTGTACCTAATAATTCTTTCCTCATTCGGTATGCGTAGATCCGTACATTTAAAAGAGTACTTAGCGAATGTACTCGTACTCAAACGCATACTCCGCCAATGTATATACTCATGCATACCCACAAACACGGCGTTAGCTCATACCAACTGCAGGCGAACATGCCGCATCATTACGTTCTGCTAATTAATTGTGATTTATCGACTTTAAAATGTTCGATCAGAGGCACATCTAGATAATGCAACACCGGAGTTTCGTATTCAACGTTTCGCACAATGCGTTTCATGTATAACTTGTGTAAATATTTAAAACTTCGATGCAATTTACGTCCAATTATTATCCGTTTTGTTAATGAGAATTTACGTACGCTAACCGACGTCGATAAAAATTCAGAATTTTCTTCTCTCTCTCTCTCTCTCTCAATTGCGGTATAATTTTTATTCCTACTACTGCAAAAAAGGATCATAAAGGATCATAAAAGACAGTTTTACGACCGACTCGATTTTTTTTGGAAGTTCCGTGACAAGTTATCTCCCCCTCCTCCCCCGCACGTTCGCTTTTGTCTCGCTCGCTCTTTTGAATTGTCGCTCGCTGTGTCGTTCTCGACGCTGCTGAGTGGGAAGATCGCTTTGTCACGCTTAATTCTTTCTCTCTTGTCTCGAAAAGCCAAGCAACTTTATGACCTATTTCACGAAAGCAAATATTATCTTATCTGTCTCCGATTGAGACGTTGCAAATTTAAAATTTTCATCGAGATAACGCACGCTGTATACCGAAATTAAATTTCCAAAAGCTAAGAAAAGATGAACGCACTATCGTGATTCGAGAATGCATTTGAGATAATTTGTAAAAAAGTTTTACAAATTATCCCTTCTCTCTCTCTCTCCCCCCCTTCTCTCCCCCCCAAGATCACAATTCAGAGATGATCCCGTGTAAGCTATTTGTCAGAATATGGCTGAGGGGTTGAAGGTTTGACACTGCTATATAATGTTCACAACAAAAATAATACCTTAATTCGCTTGTATAATTTTTACAACTTTACTGCGCGGTATGATCTGCCAAGGAGACGACCGTCTTCGCAAGCGTCTTTGCCGTGCTCGTTAATCACTTGCTACCTCCCGTATCGGGAATATTCGGCAGCATCCGACGTATGGCGAACGCTATTTACCAAGTACGTACACGCAAAAACAGCGTGTCACGTACGTGCGCGAATACAACGTGACCTGAGGGAATATTCTAGAAAATTTCTTACACCCGTTCGGAAGGAAAGGTTGCGCAGGTAAGAGCGATCCTGGGATTTGTTAGCGCGTTCTTTCAAGTGCAAAGTTTTGTCGAACGCGACAAAATATTATGAGCGGTTCGTCGATCCGTGAATAAACGGTTTAAAGAACTCCGAGTTTGTAGCGGGCAATTTGTCGTTGCACGACAAAAATTCATGCCTGACAAAATTCGACGAATGACGAGAACGGCACGAGAAAAACGTCGCGCATAATTGTCGTGGCTGCTTGTCGTCGCAGCAACGGGATAATCCGCAGCTGCCGGGATAATAATAAGGACGGGGGATAATAATAAGGATACGCGTTTCCGAGAATATTTCGTAAAATAATCCTTAGACTCGCGCGCGGTGGTCCCCTCGACAATATGTATACAATAAAAATCGTCACGCTTCGAGAGACAGGTTCACCTTCAAAACTAAACGTATAGATAACTAGATAGATATATACACCGGTGAATGCCGGTTGTTTTTTCCATTTCAAATGTTTTACGTTTACTCTTGCACATTTGCGTAGTAAACTTGGTTTCTCTCGCACTTTAGCGTTTCGTGCGAAATTCATCGATGGAGATGTTGTAACGGGATTATCGTCACGCCGCGATGGAATATAATAAATTCGCTCGTAAAACAGGAGCTCGACGACGGGAATCCGACTTCTAAATCCGAGATACGTGAGGTACAGTCACGTGTACGTACATACGTACGTGCCTACGTACGTATGTTTGATCGTGCCCAGACGCGCATGTGTCTGAAAGACAGAAAGAGAGAGGGAGAAGAGCCCACATAGTCGAGCATCGAGTGGACTTGGACGTTCGCCAAGATTCCCTAAACGGCGTTTGGATTTCTTCTGAAAAATCGTCGCGAAGACTGAACTCGCGAACGGTTGTTGAATGAGGAGTCTTTCTCGTGAAAGAGCGAAACGGCGACTGACGCGCGCAAAAGAGAGAAGGAAAGAGAGGGAAAGAAGGAAAGGGTAGAGAGGAAAGGGACAGAGGGAGACGGTTTCAGCTCGCGCATAAGTAACGCTTCGCTTTTTGCGCTACTTCACCTTGTTCATCGGCATATATATATATGTATATATATGTAATGTTATAGCAAGAGGATGAGCGAGAAAAGGACGAAAGACACCGGAGAAGAAAGAAATATGTGGAGGATAGAAAGAGAATCGTGTAAAAGAGGGCGAGAATGCCGCGCGTCGACGTGAACTAAGCCGATATCCCCGGACCCCATAGAGAAAAGCATTCTGCCAGTTTCTTTCCTTCTGTTTCCATCGCAAAGATTTTTCTACGCTCTGTCTAGGGAAGAAACGGGGATATTCCCGATCGGGGGGACACGTGCGCGCACGCGATCGATGTTCGCGGAAAATACAAGCAATCGCAGCGATCAGAGATAATTCTTTGAAGATCCGCGCCTGATCGATCTTAATTAGGAAACGAGTAAATAAACACTCTTATATTCTCAGTAGCTTATTATTTAGCGTAAAAGTGACGAAGTCGCCGGAAACTGTTTTTTTCGGGTCGCAATAGATAAATAAACGTGATGATTTGTGTAAATTGTTGATCTCAACTACCACACGAGACGTCGTACATCGGAAATGTATTGAACGCGTACAGCACACGAGAAATAACATCGCAAATGCAGCAGCAAAGTTTTATCTGTAGAAAATCGATCTTCTCCGCGAGATCGCCAACGTGTCAGCCAAAATTGACCGAGACGCCTCACGTCGAAGCCAGATTTGCGCGCGGTTCGCACAATAGGCGATTGTGCAGGGCGGATCGCGAGGAAGCGACCCGTTCAGACGGGCCTGCCAGCGTTCTCTCTGACAATTCCAAATATTATGACGTGTAAAACACCACACGCGCCAGATACCGGTGGCGAAACAGATATACCAGCGTGTACGTAATATGCTTCCGAAACGTATCTTGTCTTCTAACCGCGCGGGCGCGGTCACTGCTGCTCGCACGACGAAAACGCGCATCTTCCGGGCGCGCATATACTCTTCGTCGATCGTTTGTCTGTTTGAACAACGTCTATGTACACACCGATCTTTTTTACGTGTTATCTTTCAGGGAAACGAGATGAGTTACGTTGCCAGAAACGTCGGCGACGTTAATTCTTCGTCGCGCGAACGAGAAAACGGATAATCCGCAATTTCGCGCTCTCCTTCCGATAAGATCGATTAGATCGCGCCTCTCTAACACTGTGTGTGCTGTTACGCGTCTAACTCTGATCGACGTTTTCACAGATCAGTCAACTGATATAATGTGTACTAGTAATCAATAACAGACAGATTTTATGTGATATGTGATAAAGATCTACATTTCGAAGCTAGAAAAGATTGTGTGTCTATTTAAAAAAAAAAAAAAAAGAGAGAAATATAAAAATATAGATGTGTGTTTCAAACTTATTTATGTTACGTTCGACAATAAATGCGGCGGGTATCAAATTGCATTTTCCAGATATGCGCGAAACAGATCGCTCCCGCGTGTTTAAACAGTCACGCGCTGGATGCACTCGCGCGCGAATGCCCGCTGTTTGTTATCTTTCACTGGAAGGAATCTCCCAGCGATGACAGAAGAATGGTTTACCGCCGAACTTAATGATTAATCCGCGGTTTCACGATCTTGCCTTGCGGTATGGTAACATAATTTAAACCCACATCATTTCGGAAATCTAAATATTGTCTTGGAAAGTTAATAATATGACTTATATACCTATATATATATATATATATATATATATATATATATATATATATATATATATACACACAC
>QVNW01002213.1:0-15643 GCA_014825475.1 Pseudomyrmex flavicornis
AAAAAAAAAAAAAAAAAAAAAAAAATCAAACGCAAGTTCAATCTCAAAACGTGATATTCCGTTCAGAAAAATGTGCGAAACACTTTTGGACGTCTTTAAAAAAAAAAAAAAAAAGAAAAAGAACGTTAGAACAACTTCACGTACGTGCTTGCGCGTGTGTATGATGGGAGAAAAAAATGGTTGCACGCATTATAACGTTTAATCTCTCCGCGAATTAGCAATAACGGAAGTGCGCGTATAATTCAGAACTTCCCTCTTCGGCGCGATATTACTCCGCGCGAATAATCGAGATCGTAAGCGCGCGCGCGCGCGCGGATGAAGCGTAAAAACGACGGTGCGGTCCGTCGTTCATTATTCTCACGGTGCGCGACACGCGTTTGCCGTTAAAAAATAAAACGCGCTCCGCCGACATACATTACACCGTGTGCGAAAGAATTACCGTAACGTCGAGAGAACGCGCCCGCGCGATTATAATAACGATCGGCGTCCGATCCTAATGGGTTTTTATATCGAGCTCTCGATAATTATCCGCCGGCTTTGCGCTAAACGCCGATTTTCTTTCCGCGGAAAAACGCGTATCTTTTTTTTTTTTTACGTTTGAGAGGCGTGCGCGTATCTTAGTTTCGCGCGGGAAAAACGCACGCGCATGTTTCGCGCGCGGCGACGTAGTTTTCGCGATGTTTGTTCGACTAATACGTCGATGTGTGTTTTAGATAGATGCGGTTCCTGTCGTTGACACACGGTTATTGATAAAAAAAAAAAACACGAACGCGCGATATATATTATATGTGACGGGATGGATGCGCGCGATGCGCGACCAACGTGCACACGCAACGATGACTCGCGTGTGTCTATAGCGCGCGATCACGCGTATTCGATAATTGATATTCTGTCGCGCATCTGTAGCGCGATTTTCGCTGTGTTTATTTTCGCGGTGTCGGTCTTCCGAATCGTGCGAGGGATTTCTTTTTCTGGCGCGTTGCGACGTGTCGAAAACTCAATTAATATTGGTGGCCAAAACAAAAGCGAGTTTCAAAATACATATTAAAAAATGTACATACTTTAATAGAAATTTTGAATTTCTCTCTTGCAAAAAACCCGATTGAATGTCGCAAATATCTCGGGGATTTGGTCGATGAATAGTCGAGAATGGGAACACTTAATAATAATAGGAATAATAATAGGAAATATTATTTCTCGTAATACAGGAGACTATTAGAGAGAGTATGCTACTTGACATTTATATCTTAGAGATTCGCGAGTTAAATTCTCTCTTTCTCTCTCTTTCTCGTGTTGAGTGGCAATTATTTCAACGATTCACACACACACATACCTATCCGATAAATATTTTTTAATGTGATTACTTTCAACCACCATCACTGTGAAAATGACGTGAGATCTCGTTCCCCCGCAAAAGTATATAATTATCTTTCCCCGTTGTATCCCGAGAATTATCGAGCAAATAACGCAGCTGGATATTGTAAATAAATCATTCGCGCGCGATAACGGCGGCGGCGGCGTATTTCTCTCGCTTCGAGAGATATATTCTTATGAAATTAGAGCTTCTCGATAACTTTCTCCCACTCGCTCACCCTCTTTTGTACGAGCATTGTTCACGCGCTGTAAGGTAGACACACACACACAAAACGCTCCACCGGTTTTCAATCGGGGAGGAGAAAGAGAGAGAAGCCTCTCTTATAACCTCTTTTTAATGTGACGGGAGAAAAAAAAATTATACGCGAGAGAAGAATCCTCTCTCTTTCTCTCTCTCTCTATCTCTCTCCGCAACGAAGGAAAAACAGTTTCCTCGCACGCACTCTCGACAACAACGCGAACGTGATTCCGTGAAGAAATGGAAGCCTCTGTTTGCGTGATCAAAATTACAAATGCCCGAGAGATATGACGAACCGCAGATGAGATATGCAAAGCAGCTCTTGATTGCGCGAGTAGCGGCAATTGATCTATTCATTTCTTGGTGACGGTAATCATGTTTTTTATCGCGATACACACGGCGACAACCACGACGTTGAGCGCGAGAGCGCGTCGAATAAAGCGCGCCGTGTGTTACGGTGGATAAATTCGCCGAGGTTGCAAAGTTCGGACGCGCTCATAATCACGCGCGAACGTTATTCTCTACCGCGACCACAAACTCTCTCTCTCTCTCTCTCTCTCTCTCTCTCCCGTTCCCAGTCGGTCACCGCACGCGGCGTCACCACTGTCAATTATGCTACTCGCATAATTGCACTCCTGCGCGCACTCCCGCATGAAGTTTACGACGAACAAGCGGGGGGGGTCATAGGTCTCTCTCTCTCTCTCTCTCCCTCTCTCTCAATTTACTCACCGAAACTCGTGGCCGCTGAATAACGCCACTAAAAACGTCCACGCGCAAGAATTCAACCGATACGAATGGCCGCGGACGCGGTGTGTGTGTCTCGCAACTGCTGCGCGTTAGTTCGAATTAATCAGAAGCGAGTATCCGAGTCCGCAAAATTACCCGGAGCATTTGTTTAACTCACGCCGTCACGTTCCGCCGAGCGATTTTGCGAAACTTTTGCGGAGATCTATTTTATGGACGAGGTGGAAGACGCGGTTGTCCAGAGTCGGCAAACCAACGAGAATACGATCCATGTCGTGTCTTTCTCTCTCTCTCTCTCTCTCTCTCTCTCTTTCTCGCTAGTAGGCCAACTCTATATCGATAATGCAAAACCGTGTCGCGACGGTATAACTTTTGAACTTGTCGCTTTGCCGATTCAACTCAACTTCGCGCTACGAAGTCGGAGAAACTAGATATCGACGTTGTTCTTTTCCGCGGTGCAAATAATTGATAGATTGTCGCACAAGAGAGAGAGAGAGAGAGAGAAAGAGAAAGAGAGACTGTCTCAAAAATATAAATTTCAAAATGGATATATTACACGGAAACATAAAGTTGTTTTTACAAAACTTATTCTTCCTTCGAAAATATTTATACGCGAGACACTTATTCCGCCGCGTAATACACAATATCTGTAAATAAAATTACGTTTTACAAAGACTTCGAAAATCGAGCAAAACACAAATGACGAGATGACGCGAGATGGCGATCTGTTTTCATCGATTTCAATAAAGCGCGGAAACACACGAAAAGAGAGACGATATTGTCGGTGAAAAAGAAAATATCACCGTCTGAGAACGTCTGCGGCGAGCGTGATTTGACACGAGTGTTACGTGGGAGAGCGGTTAGACAACGTGAAAAAGCCCGCGGTGCTCCCGCGGTCTTTTCTTCGTTATTATTTTTTTTTTTTCTTCCATTTTTCGTGCCACTCTTCTTCGCTCTCCTCCTGTCGTTCCGTCCCTCTCCTTAACGGCACGTCGTCGTTTCGATGAAGATCGTACGTACGTTGTCACGGCTCCGGACAACCGAAGAATGATTCTGGGTCGCCATTCCTTCCTCGTAAAGTTTGCCGTGGAATTGTTGCGCCGTCGGTGTCAGATAAACCGCGGAAAAGCGTTATTGTCCCGAAGTAATCGTCGTCGTCGTCGTCGTTGTCGTGCAGAGACGAGAGACGGAGAAGAGACAGAGCAAACTCGGTCGCGACGCGTCCTCATTCGCTTCGCCGATCGTGGAAGTGATATCTCGCGCGAGAGAGATGCTATGTCAAAAGGATGCTGATGTTGAAACTAGGAGATAGAGAAATAGACGGAGAGAGAGAGAGAGAGAGAGAGAGAAAGAAAATATTTGTTTTCTATACCGACCGATGCGAAACGGACGTGACACCGACATTACGACTCGTCATTAAAGAACATATCTCGTGAAAGATCCGCGGAAACAAAGATCTAATTACTCGCGCGCGAGTGATCCCCGAACCGAAACGCAACGTAAATTGGACCGCGCGCTCGATTTTTATTGCGACCCGGTGCCCATTAACCGCGTTCGATTCGGTTTATTTGCATTCGATTTAATTAACTCGACTCTGCAATATTATTGTATATTGTGCGCGCATTAATTTTCGCAAGATGATATTTTGCTATTATTATCCAAGAATAAAATAACTCGTTACTCGACTGATTAAATCGAATTTGCGTGTTCCGCCGCCCCGGTATTCTGTTACGACAAAGATTATATCATTCGCAAATTATCGTCGCGCATTAGCGCTCCCGCTTAAGTGTCGCTCGTGTAAAATCAACGTGACATTGAATCGTAATATATATTTATTGTATACATAATCACGTGACATCGAATCGCCATATACACGTACAATGGCGATTCGATGTCACGTTGATTTTGCACGAGCGAGCGATATTTTAAGCGGCGCTAATGCGCGATAAATGATTTGCGAATGATAATCTCTCGTATATATACACACACATGTATATATAATCTATATTTTATACGTGTACACGCGCGTATTATTTCGAACCGTCAACATTTCTGTTATTACATCGCGAACGCGCGGTAAAACGTCGAGAATTGAAAAAAAAAAAAACTATATGCGAACATACACGCAGAAGAGTCGCATCTAATCATCAATATCGTTTGATACCCGCGCGTTATTTATACCCACATTCACATTTTTAATCGCGATATTTATTACTTCGGTTAATGCATACGAATCGACGAAAAAAAAATACACGACGACCGCTTTTTTCTCTCGCGCGTGAGATAAAAAATTATTGCGGATCGAGTTTTTTTTCTGTACACGTGTAGAATAAAAGCTACACACACACACACACGGATAGAACAGAGACAAGGATAAATAATATTGTAGATAGGAACTGCAGCGCGAATCGTCGTACCTACCTACCATGATGTGTGTATTTACGTGGCGCGCATAGGTGACTGGAGAATAACATGTTTTCGACAGTAGCCGCTTGTGAGACGTCGCCGAGTAAACACGCACACACGTATTGATACAAGACAGTGTGTCCTAAATTGCGCTCCTAAATCCCGATATCTCGATATCTCTTTTAATAAAATAATAATTTTCAATCGGATTATCCACCATCCGCAATTGGTTCGCAAACTCACTTCACAAAGTCACGCTGCAATATTTTCGCCGGACATATTATTTCCGAAATAACAAGAAAACAATCCGGTTCGCCGTGACAAAAGGAAAACCATTGCCGAGATCGATCGGGATGCGCCATTTCGTCACCGCGGAATTCGTACGCTCCGCGATTGTTGCGCCCCGGCTATTGGCCGTCGGATAAACCGCCGTCGGAGGCTCCATTGTCCCGAAGTAATCGGTGTGGTGAACGACAAGGACGCTGCCGAACATGTTACCCGCTCGACCGAGTATTTGTCGAGTTACAACAGTTGCCAGTTTGTTCAGGAATGAACGCGAACGGATATCCGAGAGAAGAGGAGAGGAGAGAAGAGAAAATGTACGGGAAGATCTGCCGATCGCGTCCGCGGAGAGAGAGAGAGAGAGCGAAATGGACTCGAAATAATTGAGTATCGCCACGTCGCACGAATGATGAACGTAAAAAAGCCGAAGAGGTCAAAATAAATTAATGTCTCGCGTTTGATTAAATTAACGTCACGCTCACCCGCTCTCTCTCTCTCTCTCTCTCTTTCTCCCTCTCTCTATTTCGCTCTTGCTCTCTTCTATATTAATTAACGCTGAAACTCTTTGCGGATATATACCGGATATGTCCCGCGGCGACTGAAAAAGCGTGTGTGACGTCATTTTAAATGCGGAGCGTCAAAATTAAACGCGACACACGCTTTCGGAACGCGAAATGGCAACGCCGAGAGGCGCCGCGCGGCGGCTGGTATACTACACGTGCGTGTGAAAGCGTATTCCACACACAACAATCCGTGTGTTCTGCATCTGCTCGCTCAGCGCGCTTTTGAATGGCGCGCCGAGCGAGAAGAAAACGCGGAACAATCGACCCCGTTGTCTTCGGTCTTTACTCGCAGCGCGACACCCGCGATGAAAACGGAAGATTCTCGTCGCTTCATCGAGGCGCGTATAGTCCTATACTCGCGCGCGTGCATCAAAAGCACTCGTCGCACTCGTATGTACGTATGTGCACGAGAATAGAACGAGAGAAGCGCCGCGCGTGGTTTGACGACTTGAAAAGCGAAGAGCTGCAGCAGTTCGAGGCAGCGAGCACTCGGCTGGAATTAACTCTCTGTCGAAGCTTGCGCGCGAGGCCGCGCTTCGGATCGTTTCTTTGGCGTGCACGACGGTGATTGATGAGCCGAGGGCTCGTCCCCGGAACGACGACATGTACCCACGCGAAAGGGAAGAGAGAGAGAGTCCTGTCCCTTCTCTCCTCCCTCTCGCCCTCTCCTCTCCTCTTTCCCGTCATCCCGATCGTATCCGTCGATTATCCACGTCGACAATTTGACGTGTCGTCGCCTGCGCGCGCGGAAAAAGTTGCTCCCTTGTAATCGAGAGTGCCGCCGGATGGCTTTCTCCGAGAGAGTCGAGGGATTATTCGACGAATAAAACGCGTTTCAGAGGATTCTTCGGTGACAAACTGGGTTTCGTTGCTTCGTGAAAAAAAAACGGTTCGGTTCTCGGCAATTTTGCGAGAAAAAGATTATACACGCGCTTGCGACTCTCTTCTAAAAATTCTCTCGTTTTCCGCTGCAAATTATATCATCACGACGCGCAATCACACACGCGAGTCGCGAGCGAAAATTGCATCTCACCTCGCAATCTACATGAGCTCGAAGATTTCGATATATATATATATATATATATTGCGATATATCGCAATTTCCGTCCTTATAACTCGTCTCGAATCCCGGCCACCCGGTGTCTCATTAAGACACCGTTCGGATGGCATCGCGGAGCCCAAACCTTCTCTCTTCATATACACATGCAAACGCGGGAGGATACTTTGGGAAGTCTCCCTCTTCCCTTAACCCTTTGAACAGATTTCGCACCGACACGCGAGCTCGTGCCGATGTACATACGCGGGGAGCACGGTCGATAAGGCTTATCGACTCCTTAATTTAACTCTCCCTTCCCCCTCCCTCCATTACGTGCATTAGCGTGCGCTCCGGGCGTGCATTAGTCCACATTACCGTTTGACGCAATCGATGGTGTCGAGTAGCAAAGCCGGCTCGGTCGCACTTCTCTCGTGCACGAGCCCCGGCAAACTTGCACGACGCGAAACTTGTGCACAATCGCGCGCGAGGAGGAGAAAAGGAGGAGAGGAGGGGGGGGGGTTACACTTACACGCCGTGTGTGTCGCGCGCACATGCGTGTGCACAAAAGCGAAGAACCGACCGACGGAGAAGGCTTGAGAAGCCGAGTTTGTGCGCAAACCTCTTCCACTTAATTACGACTACATGTGTGTGTGTGTGTGTGTGTGTGTGTACGCGACTTGCCTGGCGCGTTGTATTATATACGAGCTGACTCGAGATTATACGCGCCAGGTATTTCGTGAAACTCGGTTAATACTCAATGATGATTCCGGACGTTTCGCGCTGTTCAATCTCACATCGGCCAATTTCCAAGATAGAATATGCGCACCTCATCGAGCGAAGTGATGCCGTACCTACCTACCTACCTACCTACCTATCTACGAAGGCGCAATTTGCAATTACAACTCGGTAAATTATGTAATGTCAGTCAGCCTCGATCGGACCCGCGGTTTGCGAATTTGCGCGACCGAAGAGAGCGCAATGCAAATCCTCCTCCCCCCACTCCGTAGACGTGAATGAATAACCGGGCGATATATGAATTATTGAGATATCGAAAAACAGTTGCGGAACTCGAGCGTGTCGTGTGTATGTGTGTCTCTCTCTTCGTATACAGATTGTACACGAAGGTGGAATTTTTTTTTTATAATAAAGCGCGAAATTAATCGTGTTTTCTCTCCTCGGCTATCGACGATAACACGGCGGGGACACATAAATGACAGTTCGCAATTACGTCTTGTTATTCGTTTAACGCTGTCGCGCGCCATTGTCGGGTGTTATCAGCTTTCCTAGTCATTACCGTCGGGCGTGCGCGAGCGTGCGAGGAAAACGACGCGCGCGGAGAGCGTGACCCACTTCTTGCCGAGACTATAACACACGTATCTCTTCCAGCATGCCTCGCTCCCAGGTACATACTACGGGAGGCGACATGTTTCCAGCATTCGATAAGCAGGGCTACACTTAACCGCGTCAATAGAGTTATCGTATATTTATAGCCGGCTTCCGCACCGGCTTTGTGTGTGTGTGTGTGTGTCGGTATCTCTAGTGTGTCGTCGACGCGAGTGTGAGACGACGACGACAACGACGTTCATTCGAGACAATCGATCGCGTCAACGAGCCAGCTTCCCTATACCCGCGCTATCGATTGCGTCGTTACAACGTATCCTCGCGATCGCGCTCGGCTTGTGCTTTTCGTGAGGCTTAGGAGTTGTCGCAAACGCGTGCAGCAACTTGCTCGGCTTATCTCGCAACATTTACGTCGCCGGAGAAACATGGGAAGTGACGAAAAAAATAAAATAAAATAAAATAAAATAAGGGACAGGTGTAAACAGCTCAATTTGTCGGACTTGATCATCGCATCGTATCAAAAGGGAGCACAATTATTCCGCGGGAATATATCAACCTCTCAACGGAAATTAAAAATAGCGATGTATCGTTCGAGCGATCTCTTTGTCAAAGAGCGTTCCCGTAAAACTTAACATAATTTATAAATTGAGTAAAATTATCGCGCATATGCGCGCGCGCGTATATGTACAGAGAACAATCGATTTATTCATATTCATTCATAATAAAACCAACGCCGTCCGTTTGACACATTTATCTCTGTCGGCGAATCACTGATCTCTGTCACCGATAAATCACTTATTTACTCTGCAAAAAAACTTTATTCGAAGATGAATCGCAGTATTTTAAAATAATACACGTTCTCGTGCGTGATTTATATCTGTAATGTGTGCCGTCTCTTTTATTATTTCGTTCTCGAAAAACTCGATAAATTTTGATGAGGTCGGACAAAAAGAACTGACGTGTCCTAATATTTATTTATTTATACTTAAATTAATATAAATAAATGAAAAAAAAAACGATCCCATTGGTAGACAAAAAAAAACTCAGTATATTGAAAAAAAAAATAAACAAAATAGAGATCACAAAACAACATAAAATATATACGTTTAAAAAAAAAGGAAAAGGAAATAAAGCAGGGAAATAAACGCGAGATAAAAAAGCGCGTAATCGTACGCAAAGAGATTGAAAATAGGTGAATGTCGTGATTTATGCGTGACATGAGACCAGATTTATTAAGTTGATTCTGAAACGCTTCGGATACAAAACAGATGAGCGCTTTTATTAGCTAGGTTCTCGAGAACCAGCGTTAAAATCGATCATCTCATCGAGAATGCTTGAGCAATCAATCCGTCCATTAACTAATTCTCAGAAGAAAAAGAAAGACATCCGGCCTGCGCGGTTCCAAGGAGTTTTTCAAGCGACTCAAAATAGATGAATAATTACAATCCGGTCTGTGTTCGAGTCGTGCTCGGTTTTGTAAGACACGGAATCGCGAAAATTTATGCTGAACAGATTCCAAAGCCAATATATGCCCGAACTGATAGAGAGACCGTGTAACACATATTCAAGATGATGCGACCGAACAAGAGCGCTATGTAAAATGCGGTGGTATGGAAAATCTGATGCAAAAAATGAATTTGATAAACCCAAGGAGATTCTTTAAGGAACAATTTAATATTATTAATGTGTTGATAAAATGTAGACAGACAGTGAGAAGAATCAAATTGTGAGTCCGAGATCAGATTTAATAGAGTCAGCGCCTGATATATTTTCGGGTCAACACTCGATGCGCACTGGAAATGCGCATGACGAAGCGGGACGCGATAAACGCGTTTCATCGCGCGCGCGGAGGCGTGTATGAATTTATTTACAGCGAAAATATCGTGACGCGCAACCAGCCCGCGGAAGTATATACGACGACCGACGCTGTAAATTAAACGGCAAGAATTATTATTGTTCTAAATACCGCTCGCGGATATGTAGTCCGGTGGTCCAAAAGCGATATTCGCGATATCGCGAGCGAGCGATCGCGCGCGCGCGTCTCTGAAAAACCGTCGCATAATTTACTAACGGCGTTAAATTAACAGCGAGATGCTCGATGACTGGCTGGGGACCAATACGAACAATGTGCGGCCCGCGTATAGGCCGGGCATAACCGGCACGTGTTAAAACAAATACGAACGCGCGAGCTCCGGTCATTAATATCATGCGCGCGCGCGCGCGCGCGCACACACACACACACACACACACACACACACGCGCGCGCGCTTCTCTCCATTTTCTGCTGTTTCTTCTCTTCTCTCACCTCCCTCATGAACGGAAAATGTCCCTCCGGAACGTGGGAAAAAAGAGATGGATTTTGTCTCTAATCCCGACACGCGGGAAAAGTGCGTCTGTGTGTGTGTGTGCGTGTGAACGCGTTTCCGGAGAGAACTCACGAACAAAGGACAATTAGATGGATTATCGATGTCGCCGCGGCTGCCTCGTAATAGCAAGATGTATAGCGCCCGCATTGTGTAACAATTACTTTAATTAATAATATCAAGATATACAACTGTAAACGAGAACTCATCGGGCGGAAAATAACAACATGCAGTGAATTATATGTGTGCACATATACACACACACACATATATATATATGTATATTATATTACTGTATACTCTCTGGTTGCGCGACATCAAAGTGTCCCGCAGCGATAGAACTCGTGTCGAACACGCGAACAAAAGAGGGAAGATAATTAAGCGGTCTGTGTATATCAATACGTACGCTCCCTCCTCCTCTTCCTCCTCCTTCTCTCTCTCTCTCTCTCTCTCTCTCTCCAGCTCTTCATCATCGTGACACGATCAGTGTATGTACATACGATAGTGTTAGATTATGTTCCGATCCTATTGTTCGGACTGCGTACACGCAGCTAGTTTTGTGCGCAACATTTTATAGTTGCCGATTGTGCGAACATACACAGTTCGCGCATTGTATGGGGAATCGCGACCTGTACGCGATCTTAACGGTAATAGCGAATTCGGTTCGGAACGCAATATAGCGAACGCGAAAAGCCGCGATAATACGCGAGAAGCAAATTTAACGAAACTCACGAATACGATACGGAGCAGAGGTGGTCTGGTGGCATTTCCGAATAGAAGCTTAATATTGCGAAGATAATCTTTCCGCTGATCAATTCGCGCGCGATCTCTCGCGCGATCGAATGATTTAAAAAAAAAAAAAAAAAAAAATTGCGATTCTTCGAGACTGTTTTAAGAAAATTGGCGAAGTTGTTGCGTAAAATACAACGAGAGCCAGCGCGTCGTGGCACATTGAACGAATAGTGCGTGACGCACGACCCGGAACAACGTTTAATAGATGAATGGCACGCCAAAAAACTTCGAGACGGTGTTTGTACTCGGCGAAAAATGAACGCGAGACAAAGCTGGATCGTTCGGATCCTGCGTGTTTGTCGATCCACGCGCGATATTATGGTCGCACGTACGATGCGTATCGGAATAGACGCGCACGAAAATGAACGAAAACGAAAAAAAAAAAAATCCTATTTGCAATAAAATAAGTACGTTGGAACGTAGTTAATCGAGTAGTTAGTTAACCGAAACGCAGTTAGCTTCGTTTCAACTCCTCCTGGCAACTTGCTCGCGTGCACAAAAAAAAAAAAAAAAAAAAAAAAAAGGGAAGATTATCTGCATACATGTTACACGCGATAATCTCTAAGGACGTGGATGAAGGACAATTAGACGGTCTACGGATGTCAATGGGGAAACCACCACAATGGTGCGACGTGCCACGACCTTCGCTTCGGAGCTCATTGCCGTATCTATTACCGACAAGCACACGCCTCTCTCTCTCTCCTCCTTCATCTCCGTCCTACCCCCCGGTCTTTCTCGCACATCGCAAAGCTTCGAATTACCACCTTCGCGCAGAGCAGCGACGCACACACACACACGATGGTGGGTAGACACGTTAAATCAACGTTGGGGACTGCGCCGATGAGCGCGTCCTCAACTAGGGATGTATAATATATATATATATATATATATATATGTGTCTTACAGTACTACGGGGAACGCGTTATCCCCGGTACCCTTCGCCGTCTGTATCCGCAGGTGGACGTACCATCGTCGAATTGCATTACGTCGTAGCGCGGCGCGCAAACAATGACGTGTGCCCCGCTTGTTTGGTCTGCTAACTGCTCGGTGAGCGACGTATAATCGTCGCGCCGAGGAAACCCCCCGGGAAAAGATTATAGTGCATTTCCGCTACGGAAATGCACTACTACCCACCCGCCGCCGGCGGCGACGTTCAATCCCGTAATATCGATCGAAAAGGGAAAACCGGATCGCGCAAAAACCCTTATCGCGACCGTCACCTGCTCGCGATGTTCTCTACTACTCATGCCGAACTTTCAACGGTCATCGCGCGCAACGAACGATCCTTGCGTTTCGGAGAAAGAGAGATAGAGAGTGAGAGAGAGAGAGAGAGAGAGAATGTCACACTTCCGTTCGATTATACTTCCATACTTCTCTCGGCCCGATAAGGCGGACAAAAGTTTTCCGGGGAAAACTTTCCAAGTACACGCGAGAGCGATCCTTCCGCGACAACTCGAGAATCTTGCGCGACGATCGGTCGTAAAAATTCACAGATGCAAATTCGCAGTTTACTCGGAAAAGTCGCCCGTCTCTCTCTCTCTCTCTCTCTCTCTCTTTCTGCCTCTCTTGTCGGTGTCGAGATAAAAATGGCTTCGCGACAAGACGTCCGAGGATTTTTCCGAGAGTATAAGAGCACACCGGGCGGACATCCGGGGAAAACGACGCGGCGAGATTTTTCCCGAGCATGTTCGGAGACTTTTCCTCGAAACGGGGCGTTCGTTCGCCTTAAGCTCCGCTCGCACACGCTCGCTCGATTGCATCCGCATAGAGGCGCAGTTTATCCTCTGTTTCCTGGGAGGGGCCAAACCCCGGGCGAGAACCACGGCGAATCGCGTCCGCGGAATACATACACGTACACACGACCGGGTACACACGAGGTTTCGCATTTGCATTTCGCCTCGGAGCGGACAGGCGTCGTCGTTAAATTAAGGTCGAATCACCGAGGAATTTTTACGCCGCGCGCACGAGAGAGACGGGAAAAGAGGGCGGGAGAGGGGAGGGAAAAAGGGTATGGCTCTCGGGGGATGATCCACCGCGCTCTTCGCGGCGATGAGGGACGACCGTAATTGAAGGAACATTTCTCTTGAAGTGCTCGTTTCTGTCAAGACTACCGCGGCGGGCACGGGAACGGGATCGGCGCGCTCGATCGCATCCCCGGGGTCACGTGCTGCGCCGGGAAGACGGCCTTTATACGGCGACTTTATGTCATCACTCGCGCTACCGGAATCCATAAAACATCACGAAACACGAAGCGTAAAGCGAGCTCTTGGCGACGTCGTGATACTGAAGGAGAAATCTGATAGAAACGTTATTTTTCTCTTCTCCCCCTCTTCATGATATTCCCGCCACCGAATTTGCTACACATATATCGCATCTTTGGCGGTCGTAAAAATAAAAAAACGAATTTTGAAACTGTTTGGAATTCTGTCGTGTAACACGTTGTTTGAAATTACAAAACAACATTAAATAACAACCAATAAAAGAATATTCGGTAAAAAAACACTACGAAAAAAAAAAAAAAAAGACGAAATCTTCGTTAGTTTTAGCTTAAAATATTGTTTGTTGGCTCAAGTGTTTTTTGTTTTATCTCTTCTCCTTGGCAAAAATTATTAATGAAATATGCAGCGCAGCCTTTTTCATATTATTATTATGTGCAACGTAATAGCATCACGCGATATTGGAAAATTAAAGGACGAAATTTGCATCGATATTATTACTGAGAATAAAGTAGACAGATATATAGGTAACGCGTTTCTACAGTCCTCCGCTATAGTTCTGCAACCGAATCCGAATATTGTCGGTTTTCTCTCGTTTGTTGCTCGCTCTGCGCGCGTCTTGGCGAGCGTTGTATCCGACGAGAGAGAGAGAGAGAGAGAGAGAGAGAGAGAGAGAAAGAGAACGCGATATTTTTACTGCGTTGTATTTTCCCTACTTCGTCGGCGGCCCAGCCCGACGGACTCCAATAAAACGCTCCGCGCAAGCCGGCGGGCGAATCGCGCGACTCGGAGATTACGTAATTTATTTTTCTCGTGGGAGTTGCCAGCAGCTGCGGGGATGCTTTCTCTATCTCTATCTCTATCTCTTTCTCTTCTCTCTCCTTTCTCTCCCGTTGACGCTTCTCGCTTCGTGTAAGAGGATGCGTGAGAGACGCGCGATGCGACGATCGCGCGGGCTGCGTCCTATTTCGAATTAACACGAGGAGAGTTAATTAACTGTTGATCCACGCGGCCTTGTTCCTGAATTTGTAATTCCTATTACGCGCCCCGCTTCTATAATTAAAATCAGCTTCAATCGCAACGTCACGGACCGCCGTGTATATATGCGCTTGCCCATTGGCGTGTTCATCTCTGAACTCTCTTTCTCTCTCTCTCTCTCTCTCTCTTTGTAATTTATCGACTCGCGCGCGCGCGCACTTCCACCACTCGTAGAACGCGCGCGTCGATTTTTTAATAAATTAACGCGAGTCAAATATTTGCCACGGAGAGCTACGGTAATTTTCAATGGATATCAAATTACTACAAGAGTTTGCCAACGCGCAGTCAGTGGGATAACCCGTTCGCTTTCTAAGAGGCTTCTCCCATTCCCTGTGAGATACGTTCTTCCTCCCCTCCCTCCACCGCCCGTGAAATACGCTCTGTATAACCAAACCCAAGAAAATCGTAGCTCCGAGATCGAGCGCTACCGCGCGCGTTCCGTTTGTAGCTTTTGTGTTCTCTCGCATTGTAAGAGAGGACATTTTTCTGGCGTTCGATTCTTTCGCGAGAAAGAATTTCGTGGAATCGTAGCTCCGTTTCCCAATCGAAAGTTTAGATCGAAAGTTTTTTTTTTTTAATCGAAATACACACTTTTGTCTGAGAAAAATAATATATCTGTGATGCTAAAACTCTTTCTCGTATAAGAGTAATACGAGCGAAATTCGTTGCGAACGTTCGTTGTGTGCGTAACACACTCTGCTATATAGTTTACGATGGCAATCAAGGCAAATCGACGAGAGATGCTGACGTCAATAGAGCTGCGGCAACGTCGTTCCCCATATATTGCGTGACCTTCATCCCGGTGTTCAATTGTCGCGTATCCATTCGCCACATCTCAGTGCTCGGCGGCGAGCACGGTATTCGGTAGCAACCCCCTGAATACCGCGTACCCGACCCGACCGGCTGGCGCTCTCCGGTAGTTAACCGGCAATACCGGCATGATGGCGGCGGCGGCGGCGGCGGCGGCGGCGGCGGCGGCTGCGGACCCCTCCGATGGTTTCCTTGCCCTGAACTGTTGAATTTCAATTTGCTTCCGGCATTCGCTCCCCTTCAACGGCAAACCGCGTCGCTGCTGCGTGTCCGGTGCGCGACGTGAAATCGTAATTATCGAGCAATTAGCGCTCGGCTTCGAACGCGCGCAATACCGTGTATATATATATATATATTGTTACGCGGCGGCCACCGCGTATGTGTCGCGGGAGCCGCATGAACGGCGTGCGCTCGGCGCGGCTGTTTGTTGCCGGGCGACC
>QVNW01002214.1:0-37704 GCA_014825475.1 Pseudomyrmex flavicornis
GGGGGGGGGGGGGGGGGGGGGGGGGAATATCTTTGTCCGTGACAGGATTTTCTCTGGCACGCGTGGAAACAACGTACAAAAATACGTAAGTTAACGGTACACGTGCGGCTCGTGAGGAAATCTCCCGCCCGGTCGTCTACGATTCTCCACACGATCATTCTCCAAA
Source organism: Pseudomyrmex flavicornis (assembly GCA_014825475.1). NCBI lineage: Eukaryota > Metazoa > Arthropoda > Insecta > Hymenoptera > Formicidae > Pseudomyrmex > Pseudomyrmex flavicornis. Next base: position 167 of record QVNW01002214.1, read on the forward strand.
CGAATAATGTCCCAAGCATCTCTTCCGACCGATCGCGCTTGCTCGCGAGATGCACGAAGCGTGCGTCCCGCGCATGCGAGAGGGATACCCGAAGAAAATCGATGCTTGGTACCGTTAGCGGAATATACGTATATATTGTATATGTGTGTATGTAAACGAAAAAATGCAACGGTAAAACAACATCCGAATGACAACCGATCGCCGGAGGATTTCACAGGTTCTATCGCGCGCGCGAGAGAGAGAAAGAGACGCTGCGATGTAACATTTACGACTCTGCGTCTAAAACACCTTCGACAAGCCGGTGGAGATTTCAATGCCGATCGCTCATAGATCACGCCACTTGTACATTGTTTATCCGCAAATCAACAAAATTTGCTCGATTTTTTTATTGACTTTTTGCTTTAACTTTTTAATCAGTTTTGTTTATTTATTTATTTATTTAAACGGTACGTGCAGATCAATTTTTTCAAATTAGTCCACGTACATCAATTATATCGTCTAGATAATTTATACAATTTATATAATTATATTATTTAAACAATTTAAATTTTAATAATAAATCCTAAATTTATTTTACGTTACGTTATTATGTAATTAAACATCACCGTGCAAAATTACATTTAGTTTCACGGCACACTGTGCAAAACTACATTTTTATGATATATATTGCGCGTAGTGTGTAAATGATAAAATAATGTCGCTGTTTATATTCGACTCGCGTCGAAATGGTTGAAACAATCCGAGATGAGAATCGAATACGAAAAATGCGTCCAAACAAGACCTTCGTTCGCGAATCGATGATCAGAAATGCGCGTCGCGAATTGGCCAGACGTAAACTCGAGCCAAAAACAATTGTCGCGACAATTGCGTCACCGGAAACCATTATCGATGATATGCGATTGGAAAGTTTTACGATACTTACACGTTCTCTATAAAGAAAATAAAGTTTAACAATATTTTTTTTTAGGTTTTGCAGAATGGAAAAAATATATTTAGAGAAAAGAGAATTAAACCGAATAGAGCAAATATTATTTGTTCGTTCTGAATATTTTTATTTTCTAACAAAAATTAGAGAAAACACACACGCGCACGCATTATTGCTGTCTCGTCCAAGTTTTGCGAAACGAGAGGATACGTTGTGCTGAAACATTGCGAGAACGACTGTCGAAACGTAAATGTAAATCGCAAGATGCAAATCCTCGTTCGCATGAATGTTGCTTTGTCGTCATGAATATTAAGCGTCACGTCTTTGCGATCGTAAAATTAAAACCTTCGACTTCCGCACTTGCTCCATCAACTTCCGTCGCTTTTCCCGTACGTATATAATCGGCTCTCGATTGCGTCTTTCGATTTGCGACCGAAATCGGTTTTTGCATCTAACGCGAGGCTCTCTTCTTCAGGACTGGTTCTTGATGACATATACTCTATTCGCAACGAGATCCGCGATCCAGATCGCTGCTTAGAGATCAGGTTCGACGTTCCTCAGTGTAGGTCATCGTGTCGAGGACAATCTCTAGAACACGCGCAAATATTTCAATTCGCGTACCGTTCTTCTGATTCCGTTTTTGTAATTCTTATTGCAACAATACTGTTGCCGAATTTATAAATTATTTATTTATTTGTTCACTTATTAACCGAGAAAAACTCTCCTTTAGCACACACACAAAAATAATCTAAGAAAAAATACAATGGAAAATTGTAACAAAGAAGAATAAAAGAAAGACATAAAACTAAGACAAAACAACAAAAATTGAATTAAGAGCGAAACAATGTAATTAAACAAATTAAACAATTGAAGTTTTAATTGTTTTCGTTTTTTTTTGTTTCAGTGCAAAAATGCGGATGCAGATATTGAAGATCGTGGTGGTCCTGCTGGCTGCGGGATCAGGCGACACGAGGCCTCAGAAAAGCGGTAGGTGTTTCGCAAAAAAAAAAAAAAATTCTTTGATTTCGAGGAAGATCGCGATGTGGAAAATGATCGGTTTAAATGTATGTCGTGGCAGCAACAAAACCGTGTAACGTGAGACAAGAAGAAACATCATGTGAGAAACAATTTTCTTACGTAAAATTTATAGGTTACCTTCTTCGCGGTGTAATCGTGACTAATGAACCGTGCTTATCCAATTGCACAAAAAATCCGTTATCTCTTCATACGATATCGTCGCGACGTTTTACCGTAAGCAATTGCAATAAGAAAATGTTTCACTTTAGCGCCAAGTATCGCGCAACCGCGTATATCGGATCGATCGAGCTCGCTTGGAAAATTCGACGACATGTATTTTCTGTTGTTGCAACTCTCTCTTTTCCGTGTGTTTGCTAACGAGTCTTTCGTTTTACAAGAGAAGCAATTTGTTCGATATTTCATTACGGAGAAAACGCATATTTATTATAGACGTCAGATCTGAAATTACTACTCGAGTAACATTTGTGTGGTGATTATGCATCGTCGCAATCCGTATCGGATTGCAGCTTGTTTTTTTTTTTTTTTTTTTCGCCAATAGCGCCGTTGCTTCACATACTGACTGTCGTTACGACTCACGTTTTCCTTGCAAAATCAAATTTCCTATATATTAATATCGACAGTGCGCGCTTGCTTGTCAGCAACTTGAGCTTCGTGAGAAGATCTCACGTTAAAAATGTAATTAGGAATTAAAGAGTGTATTAAAACAAACTTGATTAGAATTTTATCTATCGATTGAATTAAATTACGTCATTTGTTGGATTTTAATTAAAATTGAACGGCAGTGGTCTCGTGCAAGGGCTTGCAAGTAGGGAGATTCCGAGTTTGAATCCACACTTTTGGATCTTTCCGAGCCCGGTCACAGAACAATTTGGTTGATGTGTAGCCAAATTCTTTATGAAAAATGAAAAAATCTTCTTTTTTTTGTTTCTTTTTCGAATTAAAATTGAACTGCTGAAATTCTTCTTTTTAAAATTAATAAGAAAATTTCTCCCGTTTCCCTCTTTTGCTTTTTTCAATATCTTGTCGATTAAATGAAATCACGTTATTTGTTAAATTTAATTGAAATTAAACTAGTTAAAAAAAAAAAGAAATTAAAACTTTCTTTCCAAGAATTAATAAAGAAAACTTTTCTTTGTTTTTTTTCAGACGATTCGCGAGCGGAAACATCGGAAAAGAGCAGCGCGGGATGGCGGGGCATTCGAACCTCGGACGTTTCGCACGACATTGTTCGGGACGATAGCAGGTATACAGGGACTTCCGGAAGTAATAGTAGAAAGTCGTATATCACGTATTTCCGCGATAATGTCGATTCGTCGCGCGGGCACGGCGCGATCGTTTCACGCACGAGCGATCATCTCGCTCCGAGCGAGATAGCTCGCACGTTTAACGCTCGTCGTTCGAAACTCGATGACAATTGGACAACGACCACGTCCGAATTTCAAGCGACGGATGTTCCCTCGGAACTTTCGAGAACGAAAATGTTCGCGCGATTGTCGAGGATAGGCGCTGCTCGAAATTCAAGTGACAATAGACCTTCGTCTCAGGGCTCTTCCAGTGAATCGAAAAAAACGATTCACGACGGTAAGGCGGCTTGGATAAGATTTGCTTTGGCGTCTAACAACAGCTTTGGTTTAGGAGATGGTCGAGCAAATTATTCCGAAAAAGTGGATAATTTCGAGAAGTTAAAGTCTAACGTGAGATCGAATCAAAATTATAAATCGACAGTCGATCGGATTCCAGTTTTCGCGAGACGTGATTTCTCGGCGAATCTTCCTCTTTCAACCGATTCCCATAAGACAAATAATTCCAATACGACGAGAACTCGACACAAGTTAGGATCGGTCGAATACAATTTGTCGAATAAAGATAGTGGCAATTTAGACAACACGTCGCGTTGGGGAACAAACGGTTATTCGGATATTTCTTCTTTGAAAAAGACGAACGTTTCACGTCGCCGAGATCATCACGATGCGATTCGCACAAAACTCGGATTAGATTCGGTCGTGACGGCTTCGCACGACAATTTAAAATCGGATGTCGTCATCGATTCGATTCGCCGGGGTACTCGGCACGAATACGTCTTGAATAATTCAGAAAAATCAACGCGCGAAGTAGAAACGCGACCGACCTTGATCCAAATTCCGAAATCGGGAGTCGTCGTGTCTCGCAGAAAGGCGTTTAATAGAAACTTCGTCAAGCTTCGACATCCGTTTTCCAATCGGCGCAGCAACGTCAGCAGCAACATCGCGAATCTGAATCCGAAGTTGAAGATCAACAATAAAGTTCCGTCCGAGGTCGTTGAATTGAAAGGCTTGACGAAGAGCCATTTCGCTCAAGCAGCTGCGAACAGGCCCGGTGCAACAAACGCGACCTTCGAACGGACGAAGAATCATTATTCTTCGTCCGTTCAGAAGTTGCCGAGTCATCAGGCGAGCGAGAGACTCGGCAGTGGGAATAAAACGAGAGACGCGGAGCAAAACGCGCACTTGAAGAACTGGCCGAACGAAGCTCTCGAAAATATCGAGGATTTGTACAATTACGAAAGATACACTTCGTCGCTGGACGAGGAATCGGGTCAGACAACTGCCGAGCAACCGATTTTGTTGACGAGCGACGGCTACTTGAGCCATCCGGACCCGATTCTGGACTCGAGCGTGAAGAAGATCATCCAATGGCTGCGAATACCGGATATCTCGCCGAACGACACGTACTTCGCGCATGACAATCGGTACCACAACAATGTTTACAAACCGATCGAGCCGAATCTGGAATCGATCTACAATGAGAATTTCGAACCGAATCGGCCGAGTGTCGCTACCGAGGAGAACAGTTACGAAACCGTAGCTCCGGGATTGTCTCACAATCAAAATTTCGATAAAATCGATTACGGAAGTCGTCCATCTCGATGGCCACCTCCGACCTCAGCCGCTCAATACGTAACGAGCTCTTCGCATCGTCCCTCAGCTCCTTCTTCCCTCCCGTTCGACGCGACGTTGCTGAAGAACGCGACCGTTTACAATCCGACGACGCACGTGACGCAAAACACCGTCGTTCACATTCTGAACAACGATCTGAAGAAACCGAACGTGACTGTGACGCAACTCAAGGTGCCTCAAAACGCGGTCGATCAAACGGTTTCCTCGGAGTCTCTCGCGGAGGAATCTCCGCCCTCGGATCTCCCTCAGAGACCGAATGTTCACATAATGTTCACTTCTCAGAAGGATAAAAATGACAAGCCGTCGAAACAGGAAACCAACACGATTCCTTCGTCGAGTTACAACACAAACTGTCCGACTATCATGATCAACACTTACACCCGCGTGAACAACACGATTCAGAGCAAAGAGGGATGCACCGATCTGAACATAATCGTCAACTCTCACGTTTTGAACACGAACGTGATCAAGCCGAGCGACGGGCCGACCGAGGCTCAACAGACCTCATTAGCGACCCAGAGCTACGGCGCCGCGGACGAGAGCAACAAATATTCCGAGGAGGTCGACGATGTCTCTCATCAGGATTCCGTAAACAGTTACGTAACCGCGTCAACTGGATCGTACGGTTCGGGCCCGCTCGATACAGCGGGACCGAACGACCATTACGAGTCCCAGAAGAATCCCGTTGAGATTCCCGAACAGAACGACCCTGTCTCGCAGCTTTCGACCGTCGAGGTGTTTCAAGGTACTCAGATCAGTTTATCCGGCTCGAACGTGCCGGAAGTGACGGCGGGTCCGAGTCTCCCGGTTGCGGACGGTCCCGCCGAAACATTCGTCGACAGTCCCGCCGTGGATTCGGTCGACGAGCCGTTGGGTTCCACGGCTGTTCCGCCGGTCGGTGGAACATCCGTCGCCGGTGGAAATCCGAGTTCTATAAACTCTCCGGCTTCTTCGAATATACCTTCTGGTATCTTAAATTCTCCCGGAACGGTAATGGGTCAGGCCAACAACGGTCCGGCACCGGGTTCCTTGCAGCTTCCTGCTCTTCCGAGTCTTCCCGCCAGGCCCGGGTCCTCGTCTTCGGGATCGTCTTCTCTCGACGACGACGACGACGACGAGGACGACTTTGACATGTCGCCGGGCGGCGTGTTGCAATCGATAGCTTCGATCTTCACGTACTTCAGCTTCATGAATCCGTTGGGTTATAGTTTCTTCAGTCTGGCCGCGGCGCCGTTCGCGGCAATGGCGGCCGGTGTGCTCGGAGTAGCCGCGGTTGCTTTCCCGTGGGCGTTGCCGAGCGTCTTTGATTTCGGACGAGCGGCTGACACGATAACCATCAGATTCAGACCGAATCTCGAAGAATTCGTCAGACAAGCTGTTCACAAGTACGATCGTTTGAACGAGTGGAAGAGCAGACGGAGGAAGCGCAGGAGATGAATCGAGCTGTAGCCGACCTCCTGTAATGTTCGTATTGTTTCGAGATTATTCGAGGTTGTTCCGGACACACATTGTGGATCTTTGTTTGTTGCGTGCCTTGGTTAAAATAAAATAAAAGGCATAAAACTTGTATGAAGCAAGTACGGTCTCACTTGGAATTTAGCAATTTATTTATTTCGTTCGGGATTTAGTTTGGCAGAGAAAAGCGAAGAAAAAAAGCAATCAATTGTATTCATTTTAGATTACGTGCATTACTACGGAACGTATATTAATAATTTATTAACTTCGCATTTACGTTGATTGAAGAAGACATTTTATTTTTTATTGAATGAAATAACATAGTGATTATACAAATAAGTATTTATTTATTACATCTCTCCGTCCATTTTTTATTTAGATGTAAATTAAAATAATTAAAATATATTAATGTTAAAACAATTAACTAGTGTATTAGATCGTGTATAAGTTCACGATATATAATTTGTAACTGATACTCTTAATCGTAAGTAATACGATAAGAAAAACGTTCGACGTTTAACTGTCAATAAAAAAAATAAAAAAATAGTCCTACACGAGAATAACCATGAAATGAGCGATATAATCAGAGTACAATTAACTACTAACACAATTTTATTATATAGATTTTATACGTATCTCGTTTTTATTAAGATTATCTGTAAAATAGAAAGTCAAAGTGTATTGCGATTTTCGTCGTCTATTTAATTTTTTTTTTTTTTTTTTTTCACGCAAGTTCTTTGGTGATAATATTTATTTTTAAGATAAGCATTTATCCTTCGTTATATGTGAGTACTTTACAACGTACAAAGTTTATATTATTTCAGGATATTAGCAATATTTGTGCCACCTATACACAAAAAAAAAAATACAAATATGTAATATTAATAAATTATTCAAACAAATGTCTAATACATTCTCTTGCGAACGATTGTACACATATATTTTCTCCATACACATAGCTTATATTGTGAAATACAACATTCTCATATGTAAACCTTCCTTAAGTCCTTTTTCCTGTATGCTATTCTAAATCATAACACAACTCTTTGTAAAACTTTCAAAAATTTGAAATATTAAATAATATTTAAGTTTCTCAGATGGTTTTACATTAAAATATATTAAAACCATTATAAAAATTGAACCAAAAAAGACTTCTCTTCTTCTTCTGCAATTGTGTTCTCGTACGTGTTTCTGAAACATGGAACTGAAATTAATATGGCTTATTATTTTTAATGATTAATATAAAAACTATTAAACTAATATACAAACTAAATTAAAAGAGTAGAAAAAACACCCATGTAAAAAAATTTTCGAAAGTTTAAAAACAAAACAAAACTAGAATTGGGTCACATACTCTCTTCCCTTTTTATTTTTATTTATACATATATGTGATACTTGACAGTGCTTGCAATATTTTTATTAATATGTGAAAATATACGAGCTCTAAACGCTATCGCGTATTAAAAAAGGTAAGAATAATGTTAAATAACACGTAGCCACACGTAGCAGTAGTAAGAATTTTTCGTATTTCTCTAGATTACTAAAACATTAGACATGTAACGCTATAAGAAATATTTTCTTAATTGTTGTAATCGAATAATGTTGTACGATATATCAATTTTTCAAAATATAAATAAATTTCTATCTCTCGTGAGACGCGATCGAATACGTGCGCGACAATATAACGTGTCTATAATATCAGAAATTATTTAAAATAATAAACGTGTTTGACAGAACAACATTCGATTATTTATTAACAAAATCTGATCTAAAATTTTCTTTCAGCGGACAATTAAATGGCACCCGTGACTTGAAGGATCTGCAATATATGGATCAGTCGTTGAGAACCGTCGCCACTCAACTCCTCAACGTCACGGACGTAGTAAAAGTCAACAACAAGGAACTTACCAAGATCAAACATGACGTGGTGATGCAAAAGCTCTCGGAGAAGAACAACAACGTCTCCTCGCCGATGAAGGAAGTCAGTTCGGAGTCCGCGGGCTTGAGTTACGGCAGACCGATAAATTCCAAGTTCAGCTACTTCGAGAACAGCCATCCCGGCCAGGCGATGGCAATTACGGAAGAGGAACTCGAGCGAGAGATGAGCACGACGCGGCTTATAACAGCCTACAAGAACAATCCGACAACCACCGGCGGCATTTCCACCTGGATCTTGCTGAACCCGCCGTCCACGACCGTGAAGAGCGCGGAGGTCGAAAAGACAAAATTGAATCAACCTTTCCAAACGGAAGTACGACTAACGGTGAGACCGTCGAGCTCGTCGATCGAAAAAGTTGAGACAATCTCGCAGTTTGAAAAAATCCCGACAACGCCGCTACTGACTCCCGTTATAACTACAGAGAAAATAACTGCAAGCACGAAGAAACCGATTATAACGACGACGAAGAAGATTACAACCACATTGAAGCCAGAGAGGATTACTCAACACCTGAAGGAAACGGAATCTTCCTCGAGCACGACCTTGAAGATCCGCACCACGACCGCGAGCACGTCGACGAGCGATGAAGCGACTTCTTCAACAACTGTTCTTACGACAAAAAAGAATCAGGGACCTCGAACGACGTCGAAGCCGAAAGTTACCACATCGAAATCGACTTCGCAGTCGAAACCGGCTACGACGAAGCCATCGAGACCGAATCAGCAGAGACCGAAACCCACGCCAACAAGAAGAACCACAGTTAAACCCGAGACGAAGAACGAGACGTCCGCGTCAACTGGTAAAATCGAAAAAGTGACCTACAAACCGGTTCAGATTATCACAACTCTTCAGAACAAACCGGAGAACACTGAAAGACCCATGTTCGTTACTAAAATAAAAGCCTCGGTGCTTATGAACACTCAAAAGACGTCGACTTCACTTCCGAGTCTGGCCACAATCGTTTCGAGCTCTGATGCTACTTCCCAGTCAAGCGTATCGACCACGGATCTCGTGGAGGTGCCGATAAAGTCAAAGCCGACGGGTACGAAGGTGAACAACGTGCTGAAAGTGCAACTGAAGAAACCCGCTGTATCCGTGGACGAGACCACGCAGATCGAGATAGAACCGATCAAGGTGAACGCTCCGATCTTGAAGATCGAGAAGGTCGACAAGAACAAGATGGACGAAATTGTGGAGAAAGACACGGACGATTTGAGCAATTCGAGAATAGATCTCAAATTTGATTTTAATCCCGAGCTGACGAAAATTAACGTGGAAACGCAAACGGAATCGACGACGTCGACGACAACGACGACCACGACGAAGCGACCGAGACAGAATTCGAAGAGGAAAAAGAACAAAGTTCGCAGGCGTAAACGACCGTCCACCGCGACCTCGTTGGCGCCGAGTTCGACGACAGCAACAATGTCTCTGATAGACATAAGCGAGAGCGTTACCGATACAACCGTTGCGGACAACGCGGTTCAAGAGTCGAAGATCGTGCCCGAGACCAAGATCGCGCCAAATCCGTCGAAGAAGAAGAAGACGCAGCCGCAGAAGACGATCAGCACGCAGATCTACAACTTCCTCAGTCGCGAGGTAATGCCCAGTTTCGGGGTGATGTCTCTGGTGGGTCTGGGTCTCGGTTTAGCCTCGTACTTCCTGTATCCCTTCGGCGGCACGATATCCCGAAGAAATTACGAAGTCGAGCCGAATTACAAGTACAATCTCGACGAATACGGAAGCAATTACGGACAGAGCGAAGAGGAAGTGCTGTCCAAGGTGTTTCAGGGTATGACGAACTACGACAACAAATATCCGAGGGTGAAAGATGTCAACGGCAACTACTATCAGTATCAGCATTACGACGGCGCGTACGACACGGCGCAGACGACGGAGAAACTCGACGCGAGATACCCGGTGTCTACCTCGCCGATTTACAGACCGGTTGAGAACACCCAGTCGGCGGTGAAGTATCGCAACACGGACTTCAGATATTCCGACACGACGCCGGTTTATTACGATCGCAAGCATTTGGATCTGCGAGAGGTTCCGGGAGGATCGGCCGATCGGCAGTTCGTGGTCGGTAATGTGCCGAAAGAATATCCTTACGACGTAAAGGCGGTCTTGCCGATTGACGGCAAACCGGTTTACGTGTCGACCGAAATCGGTCAGACGCAATTCGAGAGAGACATCGCGCAAGGTTTCAATTTCCCACCGAATTCGGGCAACGTGCACAATTACGGTCATCTTGCGGACGCGTCGACCATCAGACCGGACGACACTTACGAGGAGATCGAGATCACGCCGACCGCGGTGGCCGTCGAGCACGGGCCGCGAGCTCTCAAGGTCAAAAAACGAGATGTCGGAACAACCGACGATCGTCATCATTCGAGATCGAAGAGGGACTCGGTAATACAAATCATACCGTCGAGGCACGAGATCGAGGAGGAGCGCGAAGAGATGGAAAACGAGGAGGACTTGAGCAACGAGATTCTGGACATCATCGACTCGGCGTTGCCCGGCGGACAGCAGCCGCCGAAACACAAACCGAAACACAGCAGCGAGAACAACGAGGTGGAGGATCTCGAGGCGCAGAAGAAGAAACACCAGGAGGAAGCCAATACGCGCGCGAAGGAATCCACCACGAAGACTCCGGCTGCGGAGGACACGACGAATGTTGAGGGCGTGGAGTCGACATCCAAGGTCGTCGAGAAAGCGAACGAGGACGGCAACTTCTCGTCGGACGACTCGTCGTCCTCCGAAAAGAAACATCATTCGAGCACAACGTCGAGTTCCGAGGAATCGACCGTCGAGTGGTTCGACAGCTCGACCACGACGAAACCCGCGGAGGGATTCAGCCTGTTCAACTTCGTGAAGAAGGTGGCCGAGATCAAGTTCAGACTGGGTTTGACGATTCTCAAGCACGCGAGCGAGGGTTTCGCGCGATATTTAAATCACGTGCAGAAGAGGATCAACGGCGAGGAATGATAGGGCGACTTGCATGATTTACATCGTAAACTCGAAGAGCGCGCGACAACAAAACGCGTTTTTCAATCGGCGCTCTTCGGCGATCGACGGACATTGCGCGTTCGCCTCGACCGTCGCTCTTCGGAATAACGGCGGACGTATTGTACAAACGACGACCGTAATCCCGAAGAGCACACGCACACGCACACGTACACACACACACACAGAGCAGAGTCTCGTAACGGTAGTCGGTGAACGTGAAGAAGTCACGTTTCTTCACGGTCGATTCGAGATTTCACACAGAAAACGCGATCGTCATATTTTGTTTCGCGCCGCCAGGCGACGGCGACGACGTCCCTTTCACTTAGAAAGCTAAAACGATGAAGATGAAACTTGAACTACTGTTACGCGACTCGTCTTCAAGGTACTACATCTCGCTGTTTTACACGCACGATAAGATATCTTCATCCAGACTCTGTATCTCCGTTTTGTTTTTTCTTCGATACTCGACGCGTGTATGGGATCGATGATCGACGAAAAACGCGATTTGCTTTCGTTTTTTTTTTTTTTTTTTTTTTTTTCGTCGGTCTTCAGGTCTTCTCGCGCAGAATGAATCTTGATCGCACGCGCGTTGTGCGATCCAGGGTGCATTCCAGAGAGAGAGAGAGGTAAACTTTCGAAATCGAAGAACAAAGGCCGAGAGAGATGATGCCGCGGGATTGGGGTGAAGGGTTTTTCCTGAAGAGATTTCTCTCCTCTTTCAAAACAAGAATCGACAAACAGTTTTTATTGAGAAATCCGCTTAATCTCTTTCTCTCTTTTTCTCTACATTAGCGTACATTTTGGTTTGCGCTGCTCTCTTTCCCCCTCGCCGCGGAGAGCGAGCGAAGCGACGTTACGGAGGAGCTACCGGAGACAACTTATAAAACTGTGTACTACATAATAAAAATAAATAAATAGCTGAACGAATAAATAAATAAATAAATATAAGTATGCAACTTCTATGTAATATCCTGATTACACGTTATGTAAATAAATATTGGAGATTGTAAATGCTGCGATAAGTTTTTTTTTTTTTTTTTTTTTTTTTCAAAAACGAACATCCGGACTTGATTTCAAATAGCTTCTTTTTTTTTTTGTTTTGGTCGCTCTGCGAGCGAGTTGAATAATCCGAGGTGTGTCCAAATCCGGATAGATGAATGTAAATTGGGCCGTTTGTACGCAGTATAATAATAATTGAATTACTTGAGATTTAAAAAAAACGCTTCTCTCTTATCGCTGTAATAGCGCGTGCAAAATGCTGTGCAATAAATTAATTGAGTAAAGTTACGTCCGTATCGAATGTTTAAGTAAATATTCATGACAAATATCTTAATTAATATTCATGAACCGTTAAATACGCACGAATTGGCGATAAGAATCGGAGACAAATTACACTTGGTTTTCTTGGCGATTAACAAAATATTTCTGACGATTCCTTGCCGCTTCCGGCAATTGTGGTTTTTGCAACGCGAGCATTTTTTTGTTTTTTTTTTTTTGACAGCAGGGCATTTTCTCTCGCTACCGGGGTAACCGGAGTAACAGTACCACCGTGGCCATGCCACTTCCGTTTTTTTTCTGTATTCCCTAATGCCCCGTCCCGCATTCGAAACTTCAAACGTCATTCGCACATGTTGCGCGCTTTTCCACATCGCCGTTAATGAGTTCTTGAACTTGAATTCTGCTAAGCTTAGTACCTACGGTCCTATCGGTCTTCTTTGTCGGTTGTATTCTGTCTTCGCGAGTTTGTTGTGCAGATCATCCATAGCAAAATCATTGGACGTTCGTAGAGTCCGCTCCGTTAGTCTCAGGTCTCTCTTTCGCCGGCCCAGCATCATCGGTATCATCATCGCCATTGTCGCCGGCAACATACCTGTCGTCGCACGTAAATATCATAAATAAAATAATAAACAATAATTGTAATTTATGGCCAAGTAAACTTTATATTTTTTTATTTACTTTATATTTTTAATTATGATATTAATTTTATATCTTTATTTTTTATTTTGTTAAACTTCGACGAGTCTTCTTACTTCCATTTTTTTTTAAATATAAATAAAATTAGCTAAAAACAATAATTAAGATGAATCAAATAAAATATTAAAAGTGAATATCCTAGATAGAAATGCACAAAAATATTATCAAATAATATAATTGGTTCTGACATATATACAATACACGTGGTTGCAATATTGTTCAATATAATTTTTTTCAGACCAATTTGTTACAGCCATACCTGCTCCGACGGCTGCCAAAACGGCCGAGCTCGACGGCTGCGCGGCCACGGTGTTTCTGATCGGTCTCTTGTTCAGGACATTCGGCACGGTCGTCAGTCTCTCCATCTCGTACTCCTTGCGACTCTGGTCGACGCTCTTGAACGTCTTCTCGACCTCCAGAAGACCTCCGTGGGACGTCGTCGTGTTCGTGCCGTTGATCGACGGCAACACCGTCAATCTGACCTAGGTAAACGATCTTTCATGAAGCGGCCGTCAGTGACTGAATCCCGAAAGCTACCGCTAACAATCAATATTTCGCGGGATCGTCAGGAAAGTATCAAAGTAATCTTAAACTAATAAAACCTTTAATTTACATCACTAACGAAGTTCGTATATTATAATCAACCGGACGAAAAAATTAAGAGCTTGAAAAAGCTTCTTTGATCATCTAGCCTAACCTGGCGCTTGGAGGTCATCACAGATACCGCCGGGTCCTCTTCGTTTCTACGACTCGTCGTGTTCTTCAACGTTTCCGGATTTATCGCGTCGATCTTGATCGATCTCTGTCTCGATTTGGAATATCCCCTGTTGGTCGACAGGAGGATCCATTGGCCGTCACCGCTCGCCGGATGACTGGGCGGATGGCTGCTCACGTATTGATTGTTAATGTACTGATAGTGCGAGAAATTCGGTCTCTCGGTGATCAGTGTGGGTCGCGGTCGATCCTGATCGTATTTGGACGGATAATCGTGCCAGTTGCTGCCGTCGCTCGACTGGTCGTTCTTGTCCGAGTACCTGTCGATAAACTGATACGGGGGCTTGGCTGTTTGCGGGGGCTTGGACCAGGTGCTCGGGAAATTTGCCGGTCGGTCGTCCGTGATGATGTCGCTGTTGGGACGATGAGAATCTCCGTACTTGTTCCAGGACGGTCTTTCCGGCGGCCATATTTGCGCCTGGTTGCTGTTATCGTCCGAGTTGTAAGAAGGTCGCGAAATCGGCTTTTGCCACGGCTTCTCGCTGCTCTCGGACCAGGGTTTCGGGTTCTTGTCGTACCTGGGATTATTTATATAGAAGTTACTTCTCGAGTGAAAAATATCAGTTTAACGTAGCTCCAATATTATCACGAAAGATGAGACTCGTTTGTTTCCTTTGACAAAGAGAGACTTCGAATTAGAGAAGCTAACAGTAAATATTTCTCGTTCCAATAAGTGTAAAGCTTGTTTTTTTTCTTTTTTTACGCGATTTGTACACAACTTCACGCAGTGAAAGGAAAATTAGCGGTTGCGGCACTCACCACGGTTTGTTGTTTTCATAAGTGGGTCTGATGGAATAGTCGCTGGCCCACGGCTTCATGCTCGGTTTATCCCACGGCTTTATCTCCGGCCAAGGCCGTTGCGTGCTGGGATTGGCTTGCCACTTGGAAATCTTGCTTTTCGACCACGGGATTGCTTCGAGTGTCACCCAGCCGTTTCTGTCCTCGTAAGTGCTCATTCCGTAATATTTGTTTCTCTTCGCGGTGTCGTCTACTGCTTCGCTCAGCTAAATCGGCAGAAATATACATATGTAATATGTCATCATCATTTTATCATTTGAGATTGCTGTTGAAAGCAAACAAAGTGGATTTAAAAAAATAATTAATTTTATATTTTAAACTTTTTTCTCTGAATTTTCTATTTTACTATTGTTTTCTCAAATATATATTTCTTTGTTTTATTTATGTATGTATTTAATTGCCGTGTGGGAGTTTGCATTTATTTCAACAAATGAAAATATTACGCCGTTGTTTTTATTTATTAAATTATTAAATTATTGATTAAATATATATTAAATTATTTATTAAACGTATGTTTTTCTTACCGCCTCATCCGTTGAAGTAGCGTTCGCATTCTGATCGAATTTCTCGTCTTCTTCCTGCCGAACGGTGGTCGTACTCTCGGTAGTTTCGTCGTCGATTTCAAGGACGAGCGGTTCCGGGGGCGGTTTCACAATTCGAAAAGGATACTTAAAGTCCTTCTCGGTCGTGGTCTTTATCTTGTTCGCGTACTCTTCGAGAAACTTGTTGAGCACATCCGGATTGAAGGTGGAAGTTTCGACGAACGAGTTTCTACGGTTGTACTGATCGCTCGATATCTCTTTAATCATCCTCTTATCCTCGACTTGATGCTCGATATCCGCTTTATCGTACAACGGGTTCGACGTGGCCGATGAGCTCGGATCGTGAAGAATCCTCAAACCGTCGGCTTTGGTCTTGAACATTTCCGACGCGTTTGGTCTCATTTTCACGAAGTACCTCGTGCTGGACTGCGATCCTCCGAACGTCATAATCGTCAGGAGCAGACATAGCGCTCCCCTCGGCGTCATCTGAAAGACAAAGAGCTTTATTTTCGCGTTCATGTGACTTGTCATCAAACAGAATGTTTATTTTTTACAATAAATAAAATAACGAATACATGAGAGAGAGAGAGAGAGAGAGAGAAAATTTTCGAAATTCGCTTCGAGACGCCATTTTCACTTTCTTTTTTGCTCGATTTATCGTGTTGGAAAATTCATCTTAGATGTTGTCCCAAACGGACTTGAACGAAATATTCGAACGAAAGTAAAAAAAAAAAAAAGAACGAGAACAAGAATACAACAAGATACACAAACAGCGAAGCTAAATCTCTTCGAGAAATAATTCGGCAGTTCTGGTAATTCGGAATTGCACTGTCACCCTTCGGGAAAAACGTCCACTTCTGTTCACTCCTCGGTCTCTACTGCGTTATACGATTGTCACGATATGAAAGAAGAGAGGATAATCCCAAACAGCGTCGCACACTGACCGTGTCGATAGTAGACGTCCCTCTTCAATTACATGAACGACGACGAGGCACACCGGCTCGCACCCGAAGAGTGTTCGCGCTACCCAAAAGACGGCGAGACCCCGTTTCCCTCGGGAAGAAATTGTAACCGATCGAAGAACAACAGAAGCGACGTAACGAAAGCGGATGGAAAAGCGGAAGTGGAGTGCAGTCACGGCGTGGCCTCGACTCCTCCAAGGTCCGAGATGACTCTGTTGCCAAGACGTTGCCCTCGTTTGCTTTTAATCCAGATCCCCACTTGGACGGCGCTTGGTCCATTTTGCGTCCTCCTCCGATCCTCGCAACCCGTTGTGTTCCGTTCTTACCACACGACGGCGGTCTCTCGAGCCTCTCTATATCTATCGGAGAACGGGCGCCACATTGTCTCTTTCCTTCTCTCCCGCGCGAACTTGTTACGCGCGGACTGTCTTTTTCCCGCGTTTGGTTTCGCGGTTTTCTTCCCTCTCGCTCCGCGCGGCCGAGGGTTTCCTCGCGGATCCTCTTCTCTTTCCTTCTCTCCTTCTCCCCCCCTCCCCCGGGATAACGATCGTTCCTGGAATACAATGGACACAATGGAAGGCGAGGTCAGTCGCCGATGTACGATCGATGATCGATGGCAACGATCGAAGCCCGTCGCTGCGGCTTCGAGTGAATGATGTCCGTGATTTTTATTATTTTCTTTTTCTTTTTTTTACGCGCTGAGAGATACTGTTGGATGTTGTACGGGACCAGAGAGTAGCGGTTTCAAAGGTATTTCGCTTCTTCCTCGTCACCGTCTCTCTCTCTCTCTCTCTCTCTCTCTCTCTCTCTTTCTTTCGTAGGTAACAAAACTATCCCGCTTTTATACATGGACACGTTTACTCGCCTCGGGATCTCTTTGCGTCTGTGAAAGTTCGTTGTTATTCCGCAGAAATAATAAACCCCCCCCCCCGGATGACTCGTGAAATAATGGAGAAAATATGGTGAAAATAATGAAGATGGAAAGTTGTATTGTACGAACAAGACTCGAGACATCTTTCTAATTCTGTTTATGTTGGAGCGAAGAGAAATACGACGGCTGTAAAAGTCGACGGTTGTTATGTTCCTCCTCGTGGCCGCTTCTCGAGGATGATCTCTTGAGAGAGGTACATCGAGAACGCACCTCTCTCGAGAACAACCTCTCTCGTCAGAAACGCACGTCGTCTAAATGATATTCGACAATTTAATTTCGATTCTTTCTCACAGCGCGCGTGTTTCTTCATTGTCATTTTTATAAGTTGTTGTCCGTAAGATTTTGTTTTTGTTAACTACACGTTATGGTATTTCATCTTCTGGACGAGACGTTTCCGTTATCGGCTCGAGAACACACAGTCGATCGCGATCCGCTCGCTAAAAAAAAAAAAACAATCAATTCGACGCTCGTTATTTACAATAACGCTTTCTCACTTATCAGCATCTCTAATCAGACACACTTCTCCGTGGTGTCTGGGCAAGGCGCAAAAAATCTCCGAGCCGGTAATTCGAGATCCGTTCTCGAACTCAACGCGTAAGATCGATCGCGAGGCGATCATTAGCGAAGTCTCGTCTCTTCGATCTCGCGGCGCGATTTAATTGCCGCGGAGATTATTCTGCCGCTTCGGAGATAAAGAGAACAAAAAAAAAAAAAAAAAAATGGAGCTGCAGGATTAACCGAGAAAAGTTGGCGCGAAATCAATCGCTCAGATCACACTCTCATCTCGCGTTTATTCTCTTTGCGTTTATTTTTTTCCTTAGACGCGTAAGTAATTATACTCGCGAAATGTATTCGGAAATGTGTTTCGCCGTGACCGGAGAGTGATGACGGAAGAAACAAGAAACAGACCTAGACCGCTCGTCACGCGCTAATTGCAACGGCTGCTCGTAACAATCAAGCGCCGGGATGACGATACGGCGACAAACAAGCCTCCGGCTCGGTCGCTGAGCGACACAGAGTGTCATTTTCGCGCGAATTTTACCTTTTGTCAAAATGCTACTTTCACCGTTTAAACGTGACGTTCCGTGGGAGGACAACGAAGTTGCTCTCTCTTCTCTCTGGCTCGCGTCCTTCTCTTGGGCGCAGTCTTCGGACGAGTTTCGGCTGCATTAGAAAGATATAATGAGGCGAAATTTGAGAGATTGTCAGATCTCTCCCGCTCTTTATTTTATTTTGCCAGTTATACCGCGATAAAAATGCGCGAATTATTTAAACGCGTGTGTAAAAAAAAAAAAAACGGAAATATTTCTCTCTGGTTTATCTTCTTTGGTTTTGATAGTGCGCTTGGATTTCATGTGCGATTGGTTTTAAAAGTATATGTGTGTAATTATCACTCAACAGCAACGATTATAACGATACTTATCTATCGGGGCTAAACTTTCTTCCTTGTAACTTTGTTAATTAGAAGTTATTGTGAAATTTATTAAAATACTGAATCTATATTTGCTCTCTACAAACACACATACACACACACACACACACACAAATTCTCTGATTTGATATTGGTTAATATTTTTATTGTTTTTAATATATATTATTTAATATTATTATTTAACAAATTAATAAAGACTCTATTATTTAAGAAAACACATTAACACAAATATTATTATTATTTTAAAGAGAGATATATTCTATCAATCAAAACGTTAAACTTTCTTTCTTGTAATTTTATTATATAATTGGAAGTTCCTGTGAATTTTATTAAAATACTTATATCCGTATTTATGTTACTCTTTACACAAACACACACACAAATTCTCTCTGATATTTAATATTAATTAACGTTATTATTTTCTTTAATATATATTATTTATTATTATCGTTTAAAACGGAGATATATTATTTAACATTATTATTAAATTACAGAAAATTGTGATTATAAATTAATATAAGACATACACATACACATTAATTTGTTTTTAGCAGTGGATGTATTTACTTGCAATAATATCTGTTTATTTTATACAGGTATTTATCAGCGAGTTAACCGTGTGTGCAAGAGATCACATGCCGGAAACACGAGTTTCTGGCTGGATGATCGCACAATTAAGGACACGCGGCGCATCACGGCGGCGATAAAGGACACAAAGAAGGCCGCCGTTGAATTTCATGCTCGGCAAATCGTCGATTTGGCCTTCTTCGTATAGGTGAGCACCGCGGAATCGGATCGCGCAGAACAGAACGCACAGAATCGGTCGTTTACCGATTTTTGCGCTTTCGCGGCCCAGAAACCTCCGTCGTTCGGTTTCTTTTTTTCTCTTTGTTAGTCCCCCCGCTTCTCCGCGTCGTCGCCGATGATGATTCTCGCGCGAGTGAAACGCGCAGTTTCCGTTTTACGAGCAGTTTCCGATTCTTCTGCCAGATTTTCACCGATCTTGGACTTTTTGCCCGCCGCCCCGACCCAGAAACGAACGGTTTCTTCTCTTATCTATCGCCGCATTTCCGCGCTACCTGCGCATTAGTCAAAACACACGCGCGCGCACGATCATCTCCGAAAATATTCACTTGAATTAAATTTAACATCTTGTAAATTTGTTCTAACAAACGATAAACTCGAGCATTTCGCGGAGACGTCGTGGATCTTCTACTTCCGATTCCAGAGCGGTCAGCTGGCCTACTCGAAACCGGAATTAGGTCGATCGACCTAACGACGATCTCGAGCTAACCGCGAAAACGACCGCGATGACGACGCTTTAAAAAAAAATTAATAAGTAAATAAATAAAATAAAAGAACGAACTACGAATAGAATGCAGCGTCGACTTTCATTGTCGGTCATACCAGAGGGAGAGTCGCGATGACGAGTGAACGATACGGGAAGAAAAGTGGTAGGGGTGAAAAGGGTAACGCGAATGTTGTAGCCTAGTTGTTGAGGATCCATGCGATAACAGAAAGTCTCAAAGAAAGTATTTGAACAGAGAGAGAGAGAGAGAGAGAGAGAGAGAGAGAGAGATTGCTATCGCGTGTAATTTACTGCACAGGTGACACGAATATTCTAAACGTAGAGAAATAATAATCGTAATAAGAAATTTTGTTTTACGGCGGATCATAAAAGAGAAAGTTGCATATTTTCATATTAAAAAAAAAAAAAAAAGATCTTGGTTATGTGCAAATTTCTTAATTGTATATAAATTTCTCTCTTTATGCAATTACCGTCTCTCTCTCTCTCTCTCTCCTCTCTCGTAAATCACAGTTGTGTAATTTTCTTGAAATTTCGACGAAACGCATCGTCGATTCCGCGTTTGATTTTTCTTTAACAAAAGAGCGAGAAAAAGAAATGGACTGTGAAGAAACAGTCTGTCCGTTTGAGATTCGTAAATTATAAAATCCTGTACCATTGGAAGCGCACATATAGAACATACATCGAAATGACCTCGTCGCGAAAACAGGGTCAGACTCTCACCGCTCGGCGATAAAACTTGACTTAGAAAGTCTTTTCACCCCTTCCGCTCATTACCTCCGTATTCCGGGAGATGTGAAGGATCGTCTTCTTTTCTTGCTTATGCAATTTAAAAGCTCTCGGGACGGGATTTATTCTCTCGTTTACGTCGGGCGTGATGCCAAACATTCAATTTGTTTCGCACAATCGCGCGAGAAAATTGTAGCAGACGTATTTTTCTACACGTTTATGTGCTCTTTACACTTAAGATAATTGTTCCAGCGAGCAAACAAGCAGTGATCCGACATTTGTTAAAAAAAAAACATTGAGAATTGTTATGATTAATATTTACATATCTAATAGTTTTTTATTTTTTTAAATAAATATCCGATCCCATTGGATCCCCATATCGCGATACTTTCGAACGTCGTCACGCAACAACATCCATCGCGCGCCACAATGCATCACCTCGCACGCTGCTCGAACTAAACGCTCCCGGCGCTTACTTTTGTCAACGACAATTGGAGTACGGACGGAGCGATTAAGAAATCATTCCCACGTTCACGCTTTTTAGAATTGGCGTAGGTAATTCTTCTTCGTCCCGGCGGCGGAGAGTTAAAGTCGCGGCACGTCGCGCTAAATACTTTAGTCGAGGACCCTCCTTGCAATGGAAGAGGCTGTCTTCAGCAGACCGCTCGTCGACACGATCAAGGCGCACAGATCGTCGTGCATAATAATAATAATAACTTCTTGCTGCTTCATCTTTTCATCGGTGGTTTCGCGAGTATCGAAATGTCCGAAGTAACGCGCGATAAAAAAGTCTCCTTCGTCGACGAATCGTCCACGAGACATTATTTCGAAACGACGACATCGTCTGTCGTAATTAACGATCGAAAACACCTGACGTCGATCGAGGCTCTCCCGCGAAACGATACCGACGTCTTCAAACCCAGCGTGCATCTGGGCGAGATCGAGCAGCCGAGAACGCGAACGAATCCCTTCAACAACGTTCAGCACGTGAGATTCGACAATAACGTGCAGCTCGACACGCGGTTTCAGGACGTCATTCAGGGCACGTATCGCACCGGAGTGCCGGACGAAGCGACGCTTCGGCCGAGCAGAATCAGATTCCGGGACGACGATTTCAGCGACGTGGTCCAGACGCCGAATGTTCACCGCCCGCTCGACGATCGGCGGATAGTCACGGAGAGCTCGAGATCGCGGCTTGAGGACGTCACCACCTCCGCTCGGACGCAAGCGTACGTCGATCCGACGCTTCTCCAGAATGTCGGCATACCGGAGACGTCCGCGATCTTCGGGAAATTGACGAGCGATCATCGACTGAGCGGTCATCCGGTCGATTACATCGACGTTTCGAGATCTCCGTACGTCATCAGCTACTACACCACCGGTCAGAATCAGCCAGGCGCTCGTCAGCCGCAGGAGATCGCGTACGAGATGATAAAAAAGCCGGAGGGCAACGACGTGATAGTGGTTGAGCAACAAGAGTCGAGTTACACGAGGAAGCACAAGTTCCCTTATCAGTTTTACCAGCCGGGTGATGAAAATCTCTCTCACGACGTGATATACGTGGAGGAACCGCATTACTACCCGCGTGCGAGAAGGTGGGCGTTTAATGAAAATTCTCTCATTAAAATAAGAAAGAGAGAGAAAACGCTAATGTCATAAGATAATTAAATAATGTTAACGAAGCAACACTGTTGTTGCGTGAAAGCATCAAAGTTTTCTCTCGTTACGGAATTTTGTTTAATAAGAGCGTGTTATTATTATACGTATTATACGATTTATTATTCAACACGATGTAGTGAAATTACTTATTTTTTTGTTTAAAAGACATGTATTTGTTACTTTATTTCGATTTAATTTAATGTAAATAATAAATTTAAAAAAATATAAAAATTAAATTTTACAAACAAGTTCTTCCAATTACTGAGACTACGTGTTGTGTATTGCGATTTTTAATTGTCCAACACGATGTAGTGAAATGAATTTCGTCTTATTGGTTTTTGAAAAAGACACGTATTTGTTACTTTATTTCGATTTAATTTAATTTAATAATAAAAAAATAAATTTAAAAGAATTTAAAAATTAAATTTTACAAACAAGCTCTTCCAATTACTGACTACATCTTATGTTTCAGTGCAATATGCAAAAATAATGACTTCGTTTAACGATAGTATTTTGTTCGCAGAACGTCGCCTTGGAAGAAGATCATTCATCTGATCGGCACTTTTCTGCCGCTCGGTCTGTTACTGGCGACGCTGACGCCCAACGTCGTGCGCATCAACAGCACCACCACGTGAGTGATTTACATTTCCCTATTTCTCGTTTGCGTAATCGAGAGGGGGGGAGGGGGAATGTGCTCGCTCGATTTTTAATCGAATTTTTCATTTAGCCAGCCGCCCATCGTCCTGTCGAAACTGCGAGCGGCGGATCTGCCGGTCGAGCACAAACAGGCTCGTCGTCTGCTCGACGACGAATCAACCGTTTGCGAGGATCGATCGGTCTGCGAGCTGATCCTAGCCGGCGGCGAACCCCAATCAAATATCCTGCAGAACATCTTGTGGAATCTGGCTACCAGGTAAATTAATTAATCCTTTTCTATCAGAGACGCCCTTAAGCTTTCGTATATAGTTTCGCGCATTGGTGTATGACAATTTTTCTAAAAAAGAAAATATTATTTTTTTTTTTTTTGTTATTGACAGAACTCCGGACAATGTCGCAGAGAGAAATGGTCTTGGCGAAATGTTCGGCGCTGTGAAGAAGAAGAACTGCATGGCGATTGGTTGTTAATATATTCTTCATGTTGAATGAATCAGTGTTTGTTTAAAAATATGCGCAAAATCGGTCGTCGTGATTTGCGAAATCAATGTATTCGCACATTATGCAAATTCGTAACTTGATGCGTAAAACAACGGGAAGAACGCGTAAAAGAATTGATAAACTAGCGTACAGCTATTCCTCTTCTTATTTTTTAACACTAATAAATAATGTATTGAAAAATAAATTATAGCAATTATAGTATTACATATTCTGTGTATGTCGATGATTATTAATTAAAAAAAAAAAAAAAAAATGTTGAATAAGAAAGACGTCAATAAAAAATCACGTTGGACAAAAACGAATTTCTCGTTGTTTACATATCGCGGGAGGTTAAAAAGCGTGCGAAACGATCCGTCCTGCTCTGAAAACGAACGCAGCGTTCGGGAACGCAAAGTTCGTTGTAAAACTGTTTGTAATGACGAAAAGAAATCGAGTTTGTTAAAGAATGAAGAAGCGCCGAGAGAAAGAGAGACAAAGTTGGAAGGAAGATGCGTTATTCGGAAATTCGTTTCGCCCGCGTGCATCCGCGCCGCGCGACCTCGTCCTCGCAAGTGAAAGTAGTCACAGCGTGCAAGTAGGTCGGACGTTATTCTATGGCCCGAGAACGTGGCCCGAGAATTTTTATGGATGGCGGCGGACTTTCGGACGACGACGGATAGCAGCTGACCAATTACCCGAATTATCGCACGCGCCGTACATTACCGCCGTAACAATAATTAAGTTTGCGGTCGAGCCGCAATTTTTAATTAACAAGCCGTTCGCTTGATATTTGTATTTCAGAAATGTTTCAGAAAAAAATAAACTACGAAAACAGAAGAAGTTCTGCGATTATTATCTGGCCGGTGAGAGAAATTTGTTGAGTCGGAACTTTTCTTTCATCAACAAAACGTTTTGTTGGAAAAACGAAGATCTCAATGAGCAAATTTTCCTGCCGGCCATATGGTAACTAATCTTCGTGATATTCTAGTTAATCTTTACTTTCCGTGTGTGTGTGTGTGTGTGTGTGTGTGAGCGTTTTACATATATATTATTTTAATTACCGTCGCTGTCTGACGTACTCTATTCTGTAAATTTTTAATTAATTCACTTTCTCTTATATTTTTTGAAAAAAAGTAAAATAACATATCATCAAATTGATAGGAGACTTTCTCTCGAAGAAAAAGACAAAAACATTTTGCAACTGTATAATAACATACGTTGGACGAAGAAAATTGAAAGGAATCACAAAATCAGTAGCAAAAATGCAAGATAAAATATCCGCAGAAAAAAAAAAAGAGACATGGATTTTTAACGCACAAATTTTAATCGCGCAGTTTTTTTTGAATACCTGCGTGCGACAGCGCGCAATCGATATTCGATTTTTGTCGCGCGAGATGTCTCTTATCGTGCACGATTATATCGTACACCATTTGATTTTTCCTCCGTCGCTGTTCGGACGCGTTTTTTTACCGACAACAAACGCGCGTTATTTTACGGATGACACGTCACAGTATCCGCAGCGAAACGAGAAGCGAGATTCGATGCAAAATATGTAGATGATTGTAAGAAACATTGTATTTTACATCGATGTATCGTTTTCGCGCGGCGAAAGTCCGTTTGAGATACGTCAGAACGTCGCGTCGATAAAAGGATAATTGACAATTAAGAGTGTAAAGACGAATAACGGATAGGAATTGGATTTCAGGTCGATAATGAATCGTCCATCTCCGTCTTCTTTATTTTCTCTTCAAGAATGCAAGGAGAGCTTCTTGATAACCCAGTCCAATCGTTTGGCAAAGAATCAAATCGACGTTTCTTTCGAAAATACTATTCCCGAGTGTGTGTATAAAAACAAAATCTGTTCATTTATACAACAAAGAGATTTACACATTATGCAAATTTAAAACTTGCTGCGTAAAACCAGCGAGAACACGAAAGAATATAATCTGTCAATGTTTTTGTCATGCAATAAACATGATTTTTCTGCATTTATTCCGATCGCATATTCATTTCGAGCAACACTGTTCTCATGTAAATCACTTTTTTTTTCTTTATATTAAAGAATTGCGCATTTTTTTAAACACGAGGAAGATCAACCGATGTTTCAATCTGTTTGTTTGTCATAAAGATGAGTTTTTTGCATTTATTCCGATCGCACTCGAGTGAAACTTTTCTCCTACGAACTACATTTTTTTTGTACGTTAAAGAACGAGTTGTGCCTTTTTTTTTTTTTTTTTTTTTTTTATTTATTGCCAATTTGCATAAATGTAAGTTCAACGACTATAGTTCACGTGATTCCGCGCGCCGCGGACATAATTATCCATTCCGTCTCGCCATTTGTCATTTGGCTCTCGCCAGATAAAAAACTTGTCCTCCTCGCGCGTGAGAGAAACTTCCGGAGAATAAAACTTCTTCTTCTCGTTTGGTCCGATATTCTCGTGAAAAATTTGCTCTTTCTTCAACACTGAATCCAGTCCGGATTTTTAGGAGAACCGCGTGAGGAGGAACGACGCGAGAGAGAGAGATTTACGCGAGTTCTGTTTATTTCCGAAATATACAAAAGCCGCGGCATCGAAAGTGAGCCACTTTTTTTTTTTTTTTACGCCGCGGTTCTACTTTTGCGATTTTGTCGTCGTTTCAAGCGTAATTGAACAATCAGATCGCTCGTAAAAAACGAAGGAAGAGCGCGGCGTTTCGTCGACATCATTTTTTTCTTTTTTTTTCCACGTTCAAAAGAAAAAATTGTGCCAACGAGGCGTCGCCCGAGACTCCAAACACAACAACATTTCCCGTTCCGCAAAATAAACGCGGATAAATGGACGCAGGCGTTTCCCGCGCACATCCGTCAACATTGTCCTCTTAACAATATGTCACACGTAAAAAACAAAATACTTTCGCTCCGTTTCTCTTCTCTCTCTCTCTCTCTCTCTTTCTCTCTCTTTCGATCTAAATAATTTTCTACTTCCTGCTTGAGAAAAAGATTGTCGTCGTATTCGCGCGACACGGAGTAAATAACCGCATTTCTTTTTTATTGACGGATCACATTATCACAAGGACGCTTAATTGCTTTCAATGTTGATGACACTAGTATCTAAATTGCGATCTGCGAAACACAATCTGTTTTCACTCGGCGGATTTAGCGTGACAATTTGACGTGCTAGTTGCGATCGCAGATAATAACCGCGAACGCAAGCAAAGACACATCTCTTTTCTTTGTGTTAGAGAAAGAGAGAGAAAAAGAGAGAGGGAGAGAGAGAGAGAGAGAGTCCGCGAACAATTAAATCGCACAGTCGGCGAGAATAATTGTGACAGCGTGTGTGTGTGTCTCTCTCGGTTTGTCACGCGATAATAATCTGTCATACTTAACGCGTATTATAATATTGTATATAACACACAAATAACGTCCTGAATATCTATAGCGCGTTTAGAAACGCGCGAATGTTCGACAGTAGATATTTTTGTTGAAAAAAAGGCGTTTAATATTGTAAAATATCGGCAATCCGATATTCTTGAGATCGAACGTAAAAATATTTATCGTGAATTTCAATCGAAGCAAATAATTCAATTTCACTTTTGACAAAAAGAAACGTCCGTAAAACTTAATGTAAAAAATTCTCGTTCTTCGTACATATCGTTGCATAAATTTACCAGAACGATTTTGTGGGTATGCACATTCTTCTCTATTCTGACTTTCGCGATTTTACACTTGAACCTGTTCGCACTGCCAGAAGATAAATATTATATGGCGTGCCATATTGTTATTTTTTGCGATGTGCAAGTCGTTTGTCACGAGACGCTTCTCGCGTCTTCCTCCTCGTTGGCGATAAATGTCGGGTTTAATGCCCGTTAAACGAAACGGCTAAACGCGCACCTCGTGCGGTCCCGCGCGCACGGCTGTTTCAATATACTTGTATATATTCGCGCGAGGTTTCACCGCGCGGCGGAAGTGATGCGGCTCGTAGCGTGAAAGCGCATTCAAGCGCAATGCATGCCGGTCTTATTTGAACGGATGATCGTGCATAAGAATTGTCGGCGGATAGTTCTCGATTTGAGAAGGAGCCTCAGAGGATATTCTTTCGGGAAACTACGATATCAATCTAAGTTTTACGCGTGAGAGAAAACGGCTCCATATTTAGGACAAGTGTTTTCTCTCTCTCTCTTTCTCTCTCGTACTCTCACACCTCGAGCTGTATTGTAGTACGGCTCTTCTTCTCGATTTTCTCTCTTTCATTTTGTCTTATTTTTGTTCTTACTTTCTTTCATCTTGAGGTCTTTGCCTTGTTGTTTTTTACATGTGTCTCATATGTCTATTTGCTTGGTTTTTTAATTTCTACGCATGTATTTACATTTGTTTTGTGACTTATTTTATTCTAATTTTGAAATGTAGAGAGTCATTTGTAAATGAATAAATTAAAAAAAATAAAAAATTGTTGTGAGATTGTTTTCTGAAAATTGAAATGCACATATGAAAATTGAATTCCAGCGACGATTAATTTTTCTCCCAATTTATATTATTTGCCACGATTGTCAAGTGTTTAGTCGATATTAACACGCGGTTAATTAACCGAAGAAGAACTTTGATCGTGTCGCGAAAGTTGTCGCATGTGTGAGATGCGCCGGTTGCGAACACGTAGGTTCGTCAATTCTCGTCGAGGTGTGTCAAGGAAAACGAGTGTGCTAGTGATGCACGAACGATATTGGAAATCATTCTCATTGTGAGAATGGAGGCCTTCGTGCATCGCGCCTTACAAATCGGACACGTATGTATCCGCGACGTGATCACAATGCCGTATGATCTCGCTGACGAGAGCGCGGCGTTTGATGTGTACGAAGGACGTAAGGAAGCTCCTCGAAAAAAGAAACAAGGCGAAAATTAAAAGCACATTTGTAAGACAAATGCGCTTACTTGCGCTGTTGAGTCACCAGAAATGTACACCCATGTATATTTTTATCTTGTTTTCGCAAACTATATTTTGTAGCCGAAACAAAAAAAAAACCAAGAGATAGACGTTTCAAGGATGTTGGACGCATCGAAACGATCAGGCGAGGGATAACAAATTACGAGGACCTTGCGCGAGGTTTTAGACGGTTCGACGAGTTTTTCGAGGTTTGCCACTAATTGACGAGCTGTTGGAGAAACGTCCGACAATTTATTAGCTATACGCGGCAAATTATAAACAGCTTTTTCTGGCGACTGCATTCCAACGATGCTGCTTCTTTGCTGTAGTTTTTTTTTTCTCTTATCAATTTCGCAAATTTTTTAATCGTGCAATTTACATGCGCGATTACGTGTCAGCCAAGAAAATTTGTGTTTTAGCGAAAGTTTCGGCAGAATTAGTTAACGATGACTTGGTTTCGCTATTACAGTTCTGTTAAAATACCGTTGTTTTATATTCTCGTGCTTTAAAAATCATTTTTTTAGGTTTTTATCTATTTTATTGTTATAATTATCACTTTCCTAGCAAAAAATAAACATAACAATTCTGTCGCACTTTATGTAAATCTAATTCAAATACGCGGCAATAACACATTTTTCTCACATCGTCGAGATCTGTTCACATCTGCCATGGCGTCGCGAAATGGTCGATAATCGCTTTATGGAGATACAAATTTCTTTACGGTGCGGAAACAGAATTTCAAAGGAGTTAGTTAGCGACGACGCAGACGGCTCTTGAAACAAGAAAGCGGTACACGTCTAATTTACATGTCGTCGCGCGAAAGCAAATTTAAAACGCGCAAGACTTCACGCGCTTGGGAAAAGAAAAAAAAAAACCAGACTCACTTACTACCGAAACGGTTTGCGCGTCGGATTTTTCACAAGACATGTGCCGAAAGCCGGATGTTGACCCTTCAGAGAGGCTTAAAAAAAAGAGAAACTCGTTACGTGATTTAGTCGGCCACGACTTTTCTCCTCGCCGACGATAATTAGACATTTCATCTCGCCGGCCAAGTGATGCGAAGACAATGACACGAACGAACAAGACACTCAATCGCGACCTGAGGCGAAAACGAGACAAGATAACTGTGGACGCGAGCCCTTTCTAATCTCGACGATGAAATTTTATTATTTGCGCGGCATTTATTACGCGATTTAAATTAGCAGTTTCATATGTGCAATTGAAAAACTATGTATGTATGACGTGAAGCGAGAACGATCGAAGAGGAAAGATCGAAGCACGCGAGGAGATGCACTCAACTGTCATAAATGTTAACTGCGATAATACGCTGTATTAGTCACGTGCTGCATTCAAGGGAACTGCAATTTCTCTCTTTCTCTTCGCGTGTATGCGTTACTACGGGCCACACTTACCTACTGATCTATATTACTCGCGGCGGTTCTCGAACCGTGAGAAATCGAAATACTCGAAGTGATTTGTCAGATGTGAAAAATTCCACGACTATGTATGTAACAATAAAGATTCAATATTTATTTCGAGCAAAAATAAATATTTTACATATATTTGAACACAATTAAAGTTTTAATGACGAGTATTCTTATTCAGTCGCAAAATAATAACAACATAATTAGAGAAATTAAGAGATTAATTTTTCTTAAATATGTGTAACATATGTTTCTGCTCGAAATACATCTATTTATTTGTTGTCTCACTGTACAAGCGCTTTGTATTTTTCTTTCGCGAAATGTATTTTTATACCCTAATCCTGTAAACCCTGACATTTATTTCCAACGTGATTTTTTATTGGTTAAAAACGTTGCAAAAATCTGTGAAAATTCATGGGACTTTACTCAACATTTTTAATTAAGAAAATAACGTTAGTTTTGATATTGTTTATTTTTTTTTTTTTTAGAAATTCGTAAGTAGTTTTCAAGATGTCGCATTTTCAAAAAAAAAAAAAAAAAAAATTCAGAAACAAGTTCAGAAGTTTACAGAACCAAGCGTCCGCGGAAACATTGTCTTTTCCAAAGATCGCACTGTGAATTAATTCAAAAACGCGAGCCTAATTTCACCAAAGACTCCATTTAAAATGACGAACCAGGTGAAAGTTTTTTACTCTTGGTCTTGATGATAATAAATATTCGTTGGAATAATTTGAACAAATGACGCAACAAATGTTCGTCGTCTTTTGGACTGTCGATTCAAAGCAAAATCAAGAAAAAAAAATCTCAAAGAGATTTCGTCAGAGAGAAGAGAACACGTGATAATCCGCGAGCGAGAAAGAAAAGGACGTTGCACACAGGTGTGTGCATCGCCGCCGTCATTTAACCGATCGACTTTCACTGGTGGGTCTCTGAACTCGCCTCGACCTCTCTCGCGAGGAGGAACGCCGGTTCTCTTCCGGTTCTCCGCCGCCGAACCGGCCTGGCGCGTCTCGTTCGTGAACTTGAAAATTAAACCGGCTGCCGCCGAGACGACGAAGTTTCGCGCGACTCAGGAATTTTGTGATAAAGATCTGGTGGCGCGCCCGATAATTAAAACTCGCTAAAGCGATATGAAAGAACGAGGGAGGATGAGAGAGAGAGGGAGAGATGCGTTTCACGACGGACAATGAAAACGCGCGGCGAGATGCGATAATGATCGTTTTACCGTCTTTCTGATGAGTCATTTTGAGCGGAGAAAAAAAGAGCAATATATACATATATCGCGTTTGACATGATTTATTTAATCCATAAGTGAGCGATGGAAAGGAGATAATTCAATCACTTAGCGTTCCCGAAACGCGCGCGCGATGATTGCATTTACAAGATGCGATACGTCACCGAGATTGTTGTCGAGCGAGTGTGCAAATTTAATTAAAACGCGTGCCAAGTAAAATAAGACCGGTTTAGAAAAGTTTGAAACGGTGCATGAAGCGAGCCGCTAACATTGTCATTAGAGAGAGATCTGTCCGTCTATTCTTCTTTTGTTTCATCTTGGATTCATTCGGGGATTGTTGTTAATTAAAGAAAAACGGTAACATTTTTACGGTTGCGATTTATTCTAACAATGAGATAATTTAGAGAGACTTCACAGCGATCGCGGTCGTGGGCTCGCGCGCGTATAGTTCACGCGCACATACTTTGAAAATTGAAAGAAAGTTTTCTTCGTGAAAACCTGTTATCGCAAAAAATAATCAAAAAAAAAAAAAAAATCAAGTCGTAAAGATCGAAAATTAAATATTAAATTCGAGACTTCGTGATGAGAGAACTCTCGAATCCGATCCTAGAATTTAAATAAATTTTATAAGTTTGCAGACCGATAAAAATAAGTGTGCGGGAAATGTTGCTAAAAGCAATTTTGCAATCTGAAAATCTCTGAGAGCTCCGAGTCCGAGAAATGAAAGTGGTGCAAAGTTGAGAAATGAAGCGCGAAATACGAGCACCGAGAAAGTATTAAGAGGAGAAGAAACTGGAGATAAAGATGTAATGACGTGGCCCAATCGTCGTCCTGAATATGCAAATTTGTCTCGCAATGGCCGGGTAATTGGAGCAAACGGAAGTGTCGCATTATTTCCACAAATTAATTTCGTCACGGCATAAATAAAATTGCATTAAATGCGCGGAGAGAAACGTTCCGGAAGGAGTTCTCTCTATTTCTCGGTCCTTAATAAAACGTCGTTTTTCTTTGGCAATAATTTATTAATTATCCACCGCAATATTCTATTAATTATCCATCTAATTATAAAAAAATATATCCGTACACATTTTCTTACACACAAATATTTTCAATAATTTTTATATACAGGCCCACACACAATAATGTGAAAAAATTAATTAGTTTGCATGATAATAAAATTTTTTTCTTGTTGACAAAGCAACACTGACATTCATTTCAACAACGAACTGATAATTTGCGGACTGCAAATTAAACGGATTCTCTTCTCTGCGATTTTTATCGACCATATGAGGAAATTAAAAAGTCGAAATTAATCACAAACTGATTAATTTCGAATTTCTAAAAAAAAAAAAAAAAAAAAAATATTAACATGTCACACGTATTTCGTTACACACACGTTCCTACTCTTCTGAATCGCGCAATCTCTCTCCCCTCTCCCACTATAATAATTCACGTGGGAGAGTAGCGGTATTTTCTAATGACAACTGCCGATCTTCTGACGTCGTCAAATAATAATTTCTTTCCTCGCAGCTGATTTGAAAGACAGAAAGGACCCGGAAAGGATCCCTGCGGGTTAAAGCGGAGGATGTTTCGCGCGGCCAC
Source organism: Pseudomyrmex flavicornis (assembly GCA_014825475.1). Classification (NCBI taxonomy): domain Eukaryota; kingdom Metazoa; phylum Arthropoda; class Insecta; order Hymenoptera; family Formicidae; genus Pseudomyrmex; species Pseudomyrmex flavicornis. Next base: position 32,871 of record QVNW01002214.1, read on the forward strand.
GGAAGAAGGCGAAGGCGCGAAGGAGAAGTAGGTCGGAGAGAAGTCTCGGCTCCTACGTCGGTCGGGCGCACGAGGAGCCAACGGCTGTGCGCGTCCGTCAGTCTCGCCAAGATATTCCGGGAGTCAACAGGTGCGTAGGAGCGGAACCTCCGGAGATACGTCGTTTCGAATTCGCGTTCTCTTCTCTTCTTTCTCTTCTCCACAAATCAAATCGGAAAAGTCTTTTCGCGTCCTGATCGCGACAACAATCCGGTGATTATTCGCGAATTACGCGATCCTGTGAGGGATAGAGATCCTTCGCCGTTCCCGGACTCTCTGTCAAGTTCTCGCCGTTCCACGTATATTTTATTTCGTTTTTTTTTTTTTTTTTTTTAAGAAACATGACGAGAAGATGCCAGGTAAACTCTTATTTCTTCCCAGTCTTTATTTTCCGCAGCGCCAAGCACCATTTCCAGTTGAAAACATCGCGAAACAAGAAACTACGCGTCGCGTAGAACATGTCTGCAATCTCATCGTCATTTTCAACTTTCATATATTTGAGTTGTTTTTGTATTTGAAAAAAAAAGGTTTTCTTTGTGAAAAAAAAAAAAATTGTCCTTGATTTAATAGTCCTTGATTGTTAAATATTTATGAGTCATTGTGATTTAAGTGATCGACGGCTAATTAAGAGGAAGTGTAATTGATAACGTGCGTATGTGTCGGGCGCGTTTTATAAGCGATATCTCGCAAAATCGCCTGTGAACCTCACACATGAATGTGAAATGCCGGAGACGAAGCTAAGGAGAACGACTTAATTAATTAATCAATCCGCGAGAAAAAAAAAAGAAAGGATAAGCCGTCGCTTCTCGTTGGTTGGTTACGTAAATGTACATATATGCGCGTGTATGTACAAACGAGGACTTATATCTCGGCTCGCCATCGGCTCGATAATAACGCACCGTGAACAAATCCGCGCGCGAATCGATCGCGCGAATCAATTCTTTACGGGCACCCGCGCGTAATCGATCGACACGAAAGCCGTCGATCGCGGGTCGACGCGCTGTAAGCGCGTGGGCGACATCGAAAAAAAAAAAAAAAAAAAAAAAACGACTGTAATTGCCGTGCAATTAACGTCGACCTGTGGACTTTCTGGAGCGGAAACCGTAGGTGACGTGCATCGGTGCCACGCGTACATCGTTTGTATCATGTGTGTTTCTTCCAGCGCGTGATGCACTTTAATGCGTACACCAGGTTCATCGGAATTAAACCGGCCGAGATTTTGTCCCACACACATACACACACACACACACACACACACACACGCGGTGAAATCCGACCTGAAAAGTGCGAAGAAAAAAATTGAATTGTAGCCTTCGCGTGTCTCTTCGGTGCGTTGAGAAATAATTTCCGGATTGTCATAATTTCGAGATAAAATAATTTCACATCTGAAAAAAAAGGGAGATAGTAATCGTAACGGATAATTCTAAAAAGCTCAAACACGACAAGCGAAGGGAAATAATCTTCTGTTACTTAATTTGTCTATCGTGTGCTTTTAATTGGCCTATTAATTTAATCAAACTTATTAATTTGATCAAAGCAACTTGTCAATTATATTCGACATATGCAAGAGCTGAGATTTTTAAAATTTTGTCAAATATTTTTACTTCGATTTTCATCGCAACAATAATGTGGCGCAATAATGTGCGGCAGATTATAAAGAATAGTTTCGCCGCGTTGTTCCGTCGGGCATTAACAGTTGACAATTGGCGATCGAAAGTCACTCGAATGGAAAAAGTGGATCGTCCCGCGTACTCCGCGCGCTGACGCGTACGCGCACGGCACGGGACGCACCGACCGTATAGACGAGTTTTAGTGCACGCGTGTATATACATCGCGGCAAAACGTGCACGGGGAAAGCATGTCGTTCCATTTCACTTGCGGGCGATTGCACGCGCGCGCGCGCGCGGTCCAGAACCACCTTTCACGATTTTATTTCATTTTGCCTTGATGTTTGCGCGCCGCGTGCGCGCGATTAGAAAGTATTTTTTTTTTTTTCACCGTCAAACGCCACCGGCAGATGCCCGGCATCTGTCGTTTAAAACGAGAGATCGTCGTCGAGCGATTGTTGCAGATGTGCTCGAAACGCTCGCCAATCGAGATGAGCCGATAGCGCGAATTGAATAATAAGCGAGTGAAGCGCGCCCGCTCGTTTCCGAACGGATCATTTTGACCGTTGCCGACTTGAATCTGTTCCACGTGTATATATTTGCGTGATGCGTTCCGTTATGTCTGTCCGTCGTTTATTTTCGCCGTGATTTTTTTTTTTTTTTTGTTTTTTTTACAACGCGCCTTACAATGAGTCAGCCGCGATAATCTTCGCGGCGCGAGATTCCCACGCGGAACAGATGCGCATGTAATTTCAATCGGGGATAATCATCGTCAAGTTTGATAATAGAAAGTAACCCGTCCGCTCTCAGTTACCACATTGCTATTTTCTAATGTCGGGAAAGAATCCGCGGCAATCTTCGCGAGCTATTAAATTTCTCTCAGTCGGCGAACGATGACTCGTTCGATTCGATTTCGCGGACGTGTATATCGAGATTTCGACATCGCACGATTTTTCTCCGTCGCGAAAATTCGAAACACCTCACTAGCTTGAGAAACGCGCGTTTCTTCTTCTCTTCGCGCGCGTTGTGCGAACGAACGCGCGCGCGCGCGCGCAGACGAAGCTCATCTAGGAAGCTTTCACGGTGTAAGGCCGTGAAACTTTCAAAAACCTTCTTCAAACTCATTTCACATTCCAAGCACCCAGCGGCTGTTCCTCAATTGCCGCGACGCAATCGTATGTACGCAACACCAAATGCATGTGCTCGCGCAAGAATTACGACGCGCAATATCTTTGATGAAGCGTCACGTCACTCCAAGTGTCAGTGAAATTATCAAACAATTGGTCGTCGTGAAGCGAAAAAGTTTTATACGCACCTGAAATGTTTCGCAATATTGTTTTTACATTGTCTCATCTTTACATTGCAATCGCTGATTCGGCAAAAACATAGAATTTTCTAATGTTGAGAAATTATTTGAAAATTATTCAAGTAGTTTATTTCTAAAATGTAGTTTATTTCTAAAATGGTGTATTACGTAAATTTTTTTTTTCTGAAAAAAGACAGTTTTAACAAATAATTAATTTTAACTCCTAAAGGACCATGGCTGCCACTGGCTCTGAATAGGTTTCATAAATTTTCATAAAATATATACGGTATATATGTTTATAAGTTTTGGATATCAAATCTACAAGATTTCAGTAAAAAAAAAAAAAATGCCGGTCTCTCTCAAGAGTTAATTTTATTTCTGTTTTTTTTTTCACTGAAAAATTTCTCCAAACTATTTTTGCACGTCGAGAAATGTAACGCACAGTTTAGCAAGAAAATGTCGAGATTCGCGCGAGCGCGGAATTTTTTATCGCACGCAATTCGATCTTCTCTCTGTTTCAGATTATCTCTCTTCTGCTTCTCGCGACATTGGCGCTCAGCGCTTGCGGCGAATTACCCAAGCCAGGATACGCGAGAACGATGTTGAAGGTTTCCCGAAGTCTTCCGGGAGAGACGGAGGAGCTGAAGGTGCGAACGAGCGAGGGGAACCTGGCCACTTTGATCGTCAAGCGTCGAGACAAGTCGTCGTTCGCGTTCAACAACTCAAATTCCGTGCCGAAACTTCCGCAGGAAGAGTCGAATGTCACAGCCGAGAACGGGACTAATAATTCCTCTTTGGCGAGCGTCCAAAGCGAGACGAAAGTCAGCGACGACGGGGACGAAGCTAGAAAGAAGAAGGAAGAAGTTCGACGGCTCGAGAAAGCGCAGGTGGAACAAATCAAAGCGACGTTCTCGAAAATTTCCGAGCCGAACGATGAGAAACCGAACGACGCCGTTCAGACCGATCAGACAGCAATGCCTTCCGAGAAGAGTCAGATTGTCAACGACAGCGCGATCGATTACGGGAATTGGACGCCGCTGGACGCGAACGGAAAAGTCTTGAAGCAGGAAGAGCCGAAGGACGAAGTCGAGGAATATCGCAACTGGAAGCCGTTGCCGCCGCAAGAAACCATCGAGGAGAGAACGAATTACGGCAGGTTTAACAAAGCCGAGATCGGCGGCGGTATTATGCTCGCCAGAAACTTCCAGGACCGGGCCCAGCGAAATCTCGAACTCGAGAACGAGAACGGAAGCAAGAACGAGCGAGGTTTTTCTTACACGTACATACCGCATCAGTCTCGACCCTCAACAAGAACGAATATCGGCGCCAACTTGTCGAAGAACAGAGACGGGAAGCACGTGCCGCCGGAGGTGACCATCCGGTCGGAGGTCAACGTTAAAGCCGTGCCGAAGAGATCGTCCGTGTCGCTGGACAGCGATGGCACGCCGGTGATTCACGGCACGAGGGTGCCCGACGATCCCATTGACAAAATACAGACCTGGAGAAACGCCAGAGTTATTAATAACAAGTTAGTGACTGCCGAAGAGGAAAGTCCCGCGATCACCGGCGAGCCCTCCGTCGGGCCTTATTCCACCGACAGCTCAGAGAAGAGACAGAAGTTCGAGAAATTCTTCAAGGATGTCAATCGAAGGTAAATTTTATATAAAACTGTGCGAATTTGTTAAAAACTAAATTTCAAAGAGTGATTTGGCACAAAAAGACCTGTTTTTTCTCTTCGATTTTTTGGACCTCGAATTTCAAACTTTTTTTTTATGCCAAAGTACTATATGATGAAACATTAATCCCAGAGAAAGTTTAAGATGAGCATAGGCACGGTTCCGGAGATATGAAGGGCCGTTTTGAGCAGGAATAAGATTTGTCT
>QVNW01002215.1:0-18757 GCA_014825475.1 Pseudomyrmex flavicornis
ATATATATATATATATGTTTGAAAGAGAAAAAGAGAAAGAGAACCGACAATTTCGAGAAGATATATCTCGCCAAATAATATATAAACGCGGGAGATGCGCGAGTTTAATAAAATTTCACGTCCGCGGATCTCTCGAACAGCAAAAATATCAACCAAACGAAACGTCGAATTCGCTGAGCGCAAACTTGTTTCCTGTTAAATTTATTACAATTTCGTCAGCAGCGACATCGCGAAGTTCTCGATGAGAACGAATGGCGTCTTCGAAAATGCGTTCTGTTCGCATAAAACTTGCCACAGTTGAAACATCGCGTGAGAAAGCGCAAAAGAGATGTGTATGACGACGCGTATATTGACGAAAAGCGATGTCGTGAATATGAAAACGCGGATGATGTTTTATGCATGTTCCACACGGGTCTCGTTTCTCGCGTGTTTGTGTTCAAGCATAATAAATAGAAAACTTAATTATGTGGTAGTTATATTTGGGTCTCTCGCGAAACTCTTCGTGCAAAATAAATTATTGAAGAGAAATGGGAAGAGTCTCGTGTATTTAAAAATTAAAAAATTCTAATTTAAAAAAATGTTTAAACACGTGTGTGCTGAATCGTCTCGTAAAAAATAAAGTTCCTGCAGAAAAAAAAATCAAAGTAGATCATACTCCGAGTTTCTGCAACGTCTGCTTACAGTCAAACATTTTACTGCTGAAGCCGTTCGCACAGTGCGAAACCATTTCTGCTTACTCCGTTTATTGCGCATTGTTAGTAGAATGCAAATTTCCTTTTTTATATTATCACGCGAATATGATACTGGAAGAGCACACGCACATAATACAGATCTACGGTAATGCAGATCCAGAACATAAAAGTTGTTTTAGCATCTTAATAAAAAAGTTTGCGGAACTGTAGCTTGCTGTAGGAGATATGCGACTGAACATGGAAAGCGGCATTATTATTCAAACAAAAATGCATGGAAAAGTAAAGTGGAAGAAAAGGGCGTTTTCAGCGTTTACGTTAGAAATACGAGAGCAGACGTAAAACGGGAAGAAAGAAGGAATCGTGGTAAACAGCCGCGTAAGCCGCCTACATGTCGAAATGACATAGTGCGGTAACGGGAAAATGTGCATGTCACAAATGCACACCCGACATGACACTGCGCACTTTTCCGGCGTGCAACACATGATTTGTATCTTTAAGCGAGCGCGATCGACCTCAATACGAGAAACAATTGCGTCTCTCACATCGAAGATACGTTGCCAACAAAAACGAATACAACGTTTGACACAGTTCCTATATATTTTCTTCCGTACAACTGGAGAGTCGAAGAGAATATTTCTTACTTCGGATGTTGACACTTGTGCGCGCGTCATTTTATTTTTACATAAATTTTGAAATTTAACGATTTTTTATTGCAACACTTCTTGTGTCTGTGACAATGTATGTAAATTTTTTAAAACGTAAATGATATCGCAATGATTCAATTTCTTTTAACTAACTTTATTTTTCTTTTCTGTTTTGATTTCTTCGTTGCTTCTTCCTTCGTTATTTCTTTCTGCGCTGGTGTTTCTTTATTTATTTTTGCGGTCCACGCATGAGTAATGGCGGCCAATTTGGCAGCTTAGCTCGAGCAAACTTGGGAAAGCCAAGGAAGTGTGGCCAGACACAACGTGGTGACTCGAGTAAACAGATTTCTGCGAACCATGAGAACGACCATGATGGAGGGACTGAAAGTTAGGAGCACCGAGAAATACTCGAGAACTATTTCTCGAATACACGAATGTACAAATATTGATGAAAAATATCTTGCAAAAAAAAAAAAATTAAAAAGCGTAAAATGTTCGAGCAATTTTATATTCTGTATATCTTGTATCTTAACATCTCAACTATCTTTTCGCTATTAAAGCTAAACAGCAGACAGCATAAAGGATCACGCGGTTCACCGTGAGAATAATCAAATTTACGTAAGCAGTAAAAAACGGACAGTGATGAAACAGTTACAATTGAAAACCGTATAGATGTGACCGCAAATATCGAAAAATTGATAACATCTGACGTGATACGACTATACAATAATTGATATATTTTCTGTGTACATTTATTTCCCCTGTTCTTTTACTAATATTTATTACGAGTGTTTGCGTAACACTCGTGTGCTTTCGCGGATTTAACGTGGATTTTTTATATCAACTCAAGACTGTCGATCGATTCGGTTTATTACGTCGGAAACATCTCGAGGGAATATTACGTTAGTCGACTTTTTACATAAATCTACTGTTCATCAGTAGACTGAGTCGAAATTCAATTTTTGCTATCAGTAATTTCTGTAATTTCCCAAGAGTAAGTTTCTCAGCTCTCCTTGTTGTGATCGATCTTCCGTCAATTGCGGGCGGATTTTTCCAGCTCCGTCGTTATGCAGGCGAAAGAAACGACGCGGAGAGAACGCGGAAGGGGTCCCTCTTTACGAGGCTAGCATCAAGTCACATTGTCGAGACTTTATAAATTCTGTAACTATTCCCACTGATGTATTTTCCGTCGGTACACGAAAACTTTCTTCGAGTATCCTTCCGAGCGAAAAGTTTGCCTGACGGAAAACTTCCGACGGAGGGGGGCTGCCATTCTGACGTTTACAAACACCTGCAATTGTAACGCATCGGATAGAATTCGCATTCATCTGTGATGATTTTTGCTGCCGCGCCACCGGCGGAAAATACATTTTCACGAAAATTCTCTCTGAAGCGTTCAGCTGTGTGAGGATAGAACGTGGTTTTGAGATTTGAGTGAAGTTAACATATTTCCCTGACATTCTTCTGATAGTTACGTACATTATATTATACCGTGCATTTTGTTTTTTTATAAATTGCTTTTATCAAATAATCTTTTATCATGATGAAGCTTTTATTATAATAAAGTATCTGCAATAATCTTGAAGTGGAATTCTTATATAGATATGCTCTTCTTGCTCGCCATTTGTTCGCGAATTCCATCGAACTGTCAAAGACACTCGTTTTCGAGAGGTTCAGACGAGATCGTCATTGTGCTCGTCACAATGCGCGCACTCCATTATTGTGAACCTAACATCGCGAGAATTCAGCATCGATCCGTTTATCACACGGACAAAAGGCGCCGAAGATCTTACATACCCGTTCTTGTCGAAAATGTTAAATATCTGCTTTAGAACCCGTGCGTGTAAAGAAATATTAAATAATATCTACCGCGTGAACAAAAAAGTTTCACATTTTATTGGTAAATAGATTTTTATATGAGTTGCTCTAGCATTGATTTTTTTTTAAATTACTTATTATCTCGTTATCTTTTTATATTTGTATAATTTTTATTAAACTTCTTGATGAAACATGATTATAAGCAGTATGGATACTAGGAAATAATCTCTCACGATAGGGCATTTCTCTTACGAAATATCCAATATGAAATTTATTTCCATAAAGTTTTATTTTAAGGTTGTTGTTGCAGTTTCTACATGTATCGGCATTAATACGTCTACAAAGTAGGATAAGAGTATCGTAAAAAAAAAAAGTTCTCAGCAATGATGAGCGATCGACTTCCGGGTGTAAGTCGCAGTAGAAGTTCGTCATTGCGACGGCCTGTCTCTCAAATTGGCACGAGCTTTACGACGGTGTTACGTTTCCTTATCACGAAAAGAAGAGATTCTGTGAGGGGGGAAAGAAAATCCGGTTCCAATGGCGCCGCCGGATTTCTAATCCGCCGATATATCAGAGTTACCACCGCCGATGACCTGTATTTGTTCAAATCCATCTCTCTTTCTCTCTCTTCCTCTTCTTCTCTCTCTCTCTCTCTTTTCGCACGCGCGGGCGCATGCGGTTGTGCGCGTTTCCAGTGCGTGCATCGAATTCTGAACAGCTTATGCGAAGACAAATGTTACGTTAAAAATGCAACCATCTCTGCCGCTAAAAAGATTCTTTCTCTGATCCGCTCAGATACATCTCTCTCACAAGAGACGTAAGATTTCGTAAGAATTCTGTGCTCAATTCATCGCGTGTGACCTGTGTGTGCAATATCATGCTTCTTAAATCCTGCTACCAGTTTCTCATGCATTTAAACACAATAAAATACCAGCGTGTGTTTCCAATATTTTTAAAAGTGTGCGGTTTGTCTTTTACGTTTTCAAAGCATCGTTTTACCTTTATATAAAAACGTTCGACATTTTTTATGCAACTGAATGCACACAGCGTATTTAATGAAGACTATTAAGATTTTAGTTAAACACATTATTTTCTTTTATGCTGACCACCAGACTGACTCGACTATCTTGCGACTTTAGTGTAGAGGTTGCAAATCTAAAATTCAAATTCCTACTAACACCTTGAGATTTTTTTCCGCACTGAAAATGTTAATCTCGTGTCTTATTTTTTTACTAATCATCATGTTGCACTGTAACGTTATTTTTCGTTATTATCTTTTTGATTGAGCAGATATTCGGCGATAGCTTATTATGAAGAGCATAACGGAAACAAGAAAATAAATCTAGTTGATTGGAAATTATCGTCTATAATGTAACGAGACTCGGATTCTGTTTTAGAACAGAATATTTCGCATCCTCGATATCCTCGATATTTCTGCAAGATATGTGTGTGTAGATATGTCAATGTTGAAGTGAGAGCGCCTTTGAATATCGCCACCGAGCTATTACAATGCCGAGTTGTATTTTAAACGACATCAATGTCAATATCTGCAAAAGACGTGTCGAGAATTTCCTTAAATAAATGAAAGAGTATTCGCGTCTAATTATAAAACGTTACATTAAAATTTAACGATCTTAAAGACATTACAACAAACACATATTTCTCATTTTAAACTCGCAAACTAGTTTTATTTTTATGCCTATTATCTTTTCTTGATAACTATGCACATCTCGACGGGATTCCATGTAACTCTCTCGAATGTCATACGAAACTACCATTTTATTAGATGACGAAAGTCATCTTTAGTTATGACTCCGCAATATTCCCGTTGTGTGCGGATATAAAGTTCCTGCCTCATGCGGTAACAAAATAAAAGTGACGCACGAGCTGTAACCGAGCGACGCGGTCGTAGATCGACCCCGGGGGTGCATCCATTCCATTAAGCGCGACCCCTCGACGTACATTCAGCTCTTTCATCGAAGCCCAGTTACATTTACGGAGGAAACCCTCAAGACTCTTGATCATCGTTGAAGAGATCTACCAGGATAGCCTAAGGGAGATCAGACGTGGCTGGCGTGTAAATCTACTGTGTTACGTCTTTTACTGTTATCGGTTATTCACGTGACTGGCAGATGTGAAATTGAAAGTTATAAATAGAGATCCAGAGAGACAATAATACATATAATCAATAAAAAATTTTTATATTATTTTTTGATTCTTCTAAAAACAAAGAACTATTTTGTCTTTTTAGAATACCAAAATATATTCAATTCCAGAATTGAGTGAGTTTTTATTTGTAGACACGTTCAGAAAATTGTTATCAAATATTTTCCGGTGTAAGATCATGAAGTTTATGACAACTCGGCTTATTTGCGGCTCCTCGCGTCCCTTCTTTTTGCGATTAATTAAGTGAACCTTTAAAAAAAAAGGAGAACATCGCGCCGCTCTGAACTCCGAATGAATACATTTACGGAGAGGCGCCGCTACGACGCCCGTCTTTACTTACAGAATGGTCGGTTATTGCTTCCACTCGAAACTTTCCTTCAAGTTTGCTCTCGTCGCGACTATGGTAATTTCGCTGTATGATTCATTTGTGGAATCGCGTTCTCTCTCTGTCCAACCCCAAAAATTAAATTTCTTTTATAAGTGTAATAATAGCGAAGAACTTTCGAAATATTCGAACGTAATGCAAATAAGACAGAAAAAAAACGGAGCACGTATGGAAATAATGAACAGACGTCTACCTATCGATTTATTATTTAATGATTTTTCGTAATCATCTGAGTATGTTGTTCTAACAGTTTTGTTTTTTTTCTTTTTACATTTCAAATGCTGAACTACATTTTAATTTTTTCTTTGGCGTAAGAGAATTCTATTAGTCGTTCTCGATAGACGAACTCAAGGGTCTATGATTAATTACTCTTCAAGATGCACTATGTACACCGAGCAGCGTCAAGGGCGTTCTTCCTTTGTGAAATTACCTTCGAGTAGTACTTTAGACGTCTCTCGAGGGCTACGACACTTGTCAAACGGTTCATTACCTTTCTTATTCAGTGGGGAGAGTATTAAGGAAAAAAAAATTTCATCTTCAAGCATCTTTTCATTCGTTGAAATTGCGAAGTTTAAAAGAGGTAAATAATAACGAAGTAAGCACTTTTATTCTTTCTCATTTTATGCTTTCTCTCGTGTCACTTGTAAATTATATCATTTTCATTCCCAACAAAAATTCTTTTTCTTCTCTAATTATTTAGTTTAATTACTTAACTAATCTCGTTTACTTAACAATGTTGTTTTTTTTTTGCATCAACAGTACCACGTTCAAACAATGTGTGACTAATTATCTTCGTAATTGTTTGTCTCTCAGTTGTACTTCTTTTTGTTTTGTTTTATATGTTTAAAAGAATTGAAGGCGGTCTATTTTTCTCTTTTTTTTTTGCAAGAAACAAAAATAGGTTTCTTTAACACGTTTGCCATGTTTTTCATTTATTTTCCTCACGTCGACAGCAGAGGTTAATTTGCAACTGTCGCGTTTAGAAAATTTACCATTGTCTGTCAGGCAAATGTCCCGTTGCTTTGTTTCTTAAAGCTCCAGCGAACGTTTAGAAAAAGACAAAAGAAAAGTGTAAAAAAACGGCCGACTATGGCCGTTTTGCTGCTTTACTCTCGTTAATATTCTCGATCGTTCTTTTTCTCGTACCGGCGTCTGTCAGTCGTGTGCGTGTTTCGCGAAGTAGAGATAAATGCATCGACTCGATACTCTCCGAATAAAAGGGGCACTAGAATAATGTTCAGGAGAGAAGTAACATGACAGGATGCATAGTTTCTCTCACGTATAACTCGGTCAAGCATTTTTCTTTCTTTTTCTCCGCAATACCGATCGATTTCTTTCGTGCCAATTTCTTATCAGAGATTTTGCAACATCTTTTATTAGCTTATTTTTATTAGCGTCTTTTAGAGATTTGAGAGATGTGCGTCTGAGAGATTTTAAATAAATTGTATATTTTCTTTTGCGATTTCGAACTGTTAAGATTAAAATTTACAATAAAGTCAATTAATTTGATCCAATCAAAGAGAAGAGATTATTTATCGAACGAGGAAGTGGGAGAATTATTTCGTTACTTAATAAAGATCGCACGTTGCTCTCAATACTAAAAAGACCGTTCTTAATTTGGGCTGGGAAGTTCTCCCACATGCGGCGTATTCACTCAAGTTGGAGCCTTCAGATTATCACTTATCTCGATCAATAAAGAACTCTATAACTAAAGTGTTTTCGAGATGTGACGGATAATACAAAAATAGGTCGACAATTTTATTGTCTCCGATGTCTTTTTTTTCGCGTGGGAATTTGCGACCTATCCGAAAAATGGCAAGAGGTCATAGAAAACGAGGGCAAAAATTTTGATTAAATTATTGTAATATAATAATAATAATTATTATATTATAAAAGACAAAAATATATTTGTAAAATATTTTTTTTTTACTAAAGAAAGAAAAATTTTGTATATCTCTCATCACGTACGTGTGCACATACATACAGCGTCCTTATATTTCATAACGATTCTAACGTTTTGGCGGCGCGCTGTTGTTTGGCAGTCGCTCGTGTTTGTTCTCTTGCGGTCCACGGCGTATCTACATCCAATAATACGTGTGTGCATATGTTGCATATACGTGACTTCATACATATGCAAGTTGGCCGCATTATGCATTTGTCGCATGTGCGACGCGTAGTTGTCAACTTGCACCCCGTTTGGATACCATGCGGACGCGAATGTAATCTCCGTAGATTTCGCGAAACGAAATAAAGTTTCGACATGTACAAAAAAAAAAAAAAAAATTTCTTCCCTTTCGAGAACGGTTGTCACAATGACATGCATATTCCCCAATGTATTATTACGCGGCTCGCACGCTAGCGAAGTTTCGCACATGAATTGCTTCTGACGTAACGAAGCAATTAAACCGAAGAGAATATAACACAAAACGTTAAATAACTGACATGTAATGCAATTACTTGCATTAATGCAATTAAGCGATAGAACATTTTATAGCAATATTACTCGGATAATACTTATGATAATAATACATTATTAGATCGATTTTATGAGATTTTTAATAAAACCGTTGAACTTTTTTATTTTTTTTAAGTTGAATTAAATTAAATGTTAATTAAAGTAAATGTATAATCGCGTTCTCTTTCTTTTCTCAAAAATATTCAAAAATAGATTTTATAGTTTTCCTTTAGTTTACTTAGTACACATTTATCACAAACTTATCATCTTGCTATATCCAAATATGTCAGGAAGATGTTTATTAATCTAAAACTTTTTCAATATATATTCAAGCACTATAAAAAGTCCTAATTAAGTTTTACTTTAACTGGTAATAATAATTAATAATGAGAATAATCATAATAACTAATGGGAACTAATAATACACCAGAATTTTAGTCACTCGGTAGAGAAAGACGAGATTACGCTCTCCGATATAAAAATTATGAATAGACCGATAAAAGGAACCGCGAATAATACACAGTCGCGGCAGATTTTTTAATATCGCTGTAGGATTACGCAGTAATCTACTTGGTAGTCGAGGATTTCCGTTTATCGTTTCATAAAAAAAAAAAAAAAGAAGATATTACCACAATTTATGTCTGCGGACAGATTATTGTAGGATAAAGTGAGGAATTGGTTAAAATTTGTCTTAAAAGAATCGAAATAAATTACTTTTAATAGTAATGCGGATAATGATGATTTTATTCTTTTGTTGTTATTGCAGGTTCGAGAAAATCTGAACATTTGAACGATGTGAGAGAAATATATGGACGGACACCAAACGGACTGGGTAAAATCGGCGAAATCACGAATACGTGGCGGGACGTGAAGCGGGGTGAGTCGATAAATCATGTCATCGAACTTACTCTAATTATTTTATTTAGAAAAAAAAATTATGTTTCGATCTACATAATTATTATTAGATTTCAGCTTTTACTTAATTATTAAACGTCACACGTAATCCGATAAAAAAGTAACGAATGAATTTTACGTTGTCGTGATTTATTTTTTAAAAGAGAAATTGTACGCATTTTTATATGTTACATAATAATTTATCAATTTCTCTTAAAGCTTCTATGTGAGATAAAACACGCGCTATTAATTTCTATTTTGAACGAGTTTTGAATTAAATGCTTCATATATATCTATATACATTTTTAGTAGATTATAAATTGCATTTCAGTAGATTATAAATTGCATTTTTAAACGGAGATTAATTACATGCTAAGAACTGCAATGTGTGACCAAGATAAATGAGCTCTAATAAATAAAATTTTGCGCGGTTTAGATGTTTCCTTGAATATGAAGTAAGTTATATATGTGTATAGAAAGAGGAAATGAGTTTTATCGTATGCACGTACGTATCACGTGTGAGCCGGATGACAGATGAGGAACGTAAAATGCGATGATCACCGAATCTTCAATTTTTAAGTTTTGATAAATTTCGCTCCTTATGAACTTTTGTTTTAACTGTTAAAATGTTTTCTCACTGAAAGCTCGTACAAACTTTCAGCATATTGTTGAATAACCTCTAAAACTTTTATATTAGATAAAAAAACGATATTTCTCAGACAAACTGTACGCTCTTTTGATGTTTTTTTCGTGAAATTGTAACGCACTACATTGAACTTTAGAAGATATACAAATAGAATAAGAATATTAAAAATATTTGAAAATTATTTAGACTAAAATTATTCTAAATTGCAAAGAACGCGATCGTATGTTTGCTGCATTGTTCTTTTTAACAGCAATGCAGATAAAAAAACAAAAATAGCGACGATGAAATTAAATCGCGAGTGCAAGCAGCATACTAGCTAGAAAGGTCAAATACTCTTGATCCTTTTTATCTTGAAGTGCTTAGAGACAAGTGCTCCGGTAGTAAGCTTGCCGAATTCCCAAAGGAATCCACAACGCCTATAAATATGTATGATGGCGTCTCCAATTCTCCGGGAAAGAGCTATCGAACGCCAAGCGGATTACATCGTCTGAAAATGCTAAGCAAGCTCTGCTGTGTGTCCTAATTACAGCACTGTGATACGAACGTAAACGTTTAATTAAAAATTCTCTTCTGTTAATTTATTTGTAATTCTTTGCTTTTAATTTCAATTGTTTTAAAATACATTCCGTATATATTTGTTTTTCTTCGCGAAATTTATATATCTGCTTGTGTATAAAATTTATTTAATTTAAAATTCAAAGTTGTAGTATTTTTTAATATTGTTTTAGCGTTGAGCCTGCTCTGCGTGAAGAAATTCTCCGGCAGCGCGACAATGCTGGAGGCGCCGCCCGGAAGTCGCGAAGATCTAGTAGAGGCTGCAAGAACTCCATGTACACCCACCGGTAAGTGACGCTTTATCATAAAGTTCGAAGGAAGTTTCGGAAGTTCGTCAAATTTATTAGTACGCGTAAACACGCTCCGGTATGGTTTTGTGGGTTTCGAAATAACTGCGGTTTGACGCTCTTGTATATTGTTGATTGTTGTTCTGATTGTATATGAATCACATTGAAAGAAAACCATTTTGAATTAACAACAAGAACGAATAAAATTATAATGTACTAAAAATATATATATATTTCTATTTTTTTAAGTATTAAATTGTAACAATTTTAACTGGATAAGCTTGTGAGAAAGTGAAGATGAAACAAAGTATCAGGGCAGACGCGAACCAAGACGCAAATTGCATGTGTGTTTTTCTTTTATTGAATATAAAATCTGTTTCAAGCAAAAGTTTTGATTCTTTTTTGAATCTTCTCTTCAGTACAACAATAATAATTGAAATATTAAAAAGTTAATAAAAGTAAACTTATTACGCAAGCATAAATAATATAACTCCGGTGCTCCTTCAAAAAATAGTAAAATACCAGAGACAACAGAATCCACTTCATTTCACTAGATCACAATATGTACTGACTTTTATATTCAATAAAGTTTTTATGTTCAATAAAACAACACAAGGTGTGTTTTGGCTCGCATCTGTTCTGATACTTTGTTGTATTAAATTTTAAATTTCGTGCTACACACGGGATACGTAATATAGTGGTTTCAATAACAACATTTAAATATCTAATCACGAAGTGATTTAAGACGCGCGAGATTATGACATAGATAATTTTCTGACACTGTGAGTTAATAAGTACAAACTTCTCGACGTCTACGTTCACTTTCATCTCTTAAACTCCGTTACCGTGACGGCTATCACTTATCTTACGATGAAAAGTGGCATAACAAATTGTCCTCCGACCGATAATGAATTACCCTCTCGTTATGTCCTATCAGATTGCATTCCGCCGCTTTCGCGTCCACGCAATAAATTTAATTTCTTTTCCGACCGTTTTCAATCTCACCCCAGCATAATTACAATCTTGTCTAGTAACATCGTTAGAAAACTACCGCCGAGAAATATTCTCTTAGGATCGTTCCTTGACACATTGTTCTTTGTGCTAGTGTAAAACCATCCCTTTGCGCGAGAGATGCAAGCCGAGAGAGATAGATATTCTCGTTTCACCCACCCTATCACCGACACCGGTGGTAATTGACACCGTTTTCACGGCTAAACCACTCTCCAATTTTCCCCTTATTTTCACGACGTAATAACTTATAGTGCCTGGCGTAAGTTTAGCCACGGGGGATGGGTCAAGGGGGTAAAAGTGCTGTCGGCCACTAACGGCGCGCATATATACAGGTTTCTCCTTTAGAAACCGCCACCAAGATAAGCTCTCATTGGCGACCGAAGCGTAATCGCTATGGCTTCCTGAAATAGCGCGTCAACCCCTCGCACCGCCAACACCGAGAGTCCTCGCCTGAGAAGCTTCGATCACACGTCAACTGCGAGATTTACAGACTTGACTTACGCTGGAATCAAAATCACGACAAGGAACAAGCGTTTTGCACAAAAAAATGAAAGATAATCACTGAGCAGTTACAATTAAGTTACGAATAATCAAATTGCAGTTTCTTCTGAACAATAACAGAGCGGTGCGGATTAAATCAATCCGGTATCTCTGATATATTACATTTTTATTTTATTTTAATGTTGTGTATATAAAAAAAAAGAAGATAAGCAAACAGGAATCAAATACACGCTTGCTATGTGTGTGTATTTTTTCAAGAGTTAAAAACACCACTTTTTCACATCTTTTTAAATCTTTATACAGTCCGAGAACACAAAAATCTGTGAAATGAACCTCCAAGTCCCAGATTGCCGACAGAGAGTTAATAAATGTGCTGGATCTCGTGCGCGCGCGACTTTTTTGCATGTGGATTCTTTTCAAGATATTACCGCGCCTCTTGATACAAAATTATGATGAGGGAGAGATTATATTTTATTTCATAAATATACATATAAGCATGTATACTGGTAAAGTGGGTATCGAAAAAAACTATGGACTCTCACAAAAATGATCGATTTCTCTGTTCTACGCATTTTCCGTTCTCCATTTTTCCAGCATCAGGGAACGTCATAAATCTCATGAGAAAGCACTCTCGCGAGTGCTCTCTTCCGAACGAGAGCGTCGCGACGCGCGCGATGATGATCGAGAGATGCAGATCGAAAAAATTGGCGCCTCTATGGAATAAAGGCGTCTCGAAGTCTCGCGGGACGCGACCCCCGGTCTCGGTATCCCGCCGCTGTGGGGATTTCCATCTTCGCTCCATAAATCAAAATGTCGTCGATTTCGCGACGACGGTCGTCCTCTCTCCAGTCTGCCGGTTTCGCGGCAAAATAAATAACGATCGACCGAAAAATGTCGGAGCGTTTTAAAGAGCTCGGTCTTAAAAAGTTTCGGAGGACCTCTTTGTCATCGTTCTTTTCTCCTTTTTTTTTTCCGGTCTTTTTCTCTCATCTATCGCCCCGCATCTACTCTCTCTCCGTCCGTGAAGTTACCCCTAGAAACTTTGGTAATTACGCGGAATTAAGCTTCTTCAAATTTATAACACCGACCCCCTTGACACATCGGCAATAAGGAACGAAACGAACGACCAGACGGAAAATGCAAGTAAGAGCAAAAAATGCTCTTTTCTTTCTTTATAATGTTTTTTATTCGGAGTAGCGCTTCACGCTAATGATTCTCC
Source organism: Pseudomyrmex flavicornis (assembly GCA_014825475.1). Classification (NCBI taxonomy): domain Eukaryota; kingdom Metazoa; phylum Arthropoda; class Insecta; order Hymenoptera; family Formicidae; genus Pseudomyrmex; species Pseudomyrmex flavicornis. The sequence continues at coordinate 13,274 of QVNW01002215.1, forward strand.
GCGCATATTTATTTTGTTGCACAATTTATTAGATTGATTTTTTCTCATAATTACCACGCGGCGCACTCTATTATAATTTTAAGTACATTACGAAATAACGTAATGCGTTTCTCTCATAAATTTCACATTGAGCAAAGTTATAATGCGGGAACAGTTTGCGACGAGCGCGATTCGGCCCACGCAAAATTAATAATAACGCGCATGAGGGCACATCTATTTTCTCTCTCTCTCTCGCGGACGCGCGCGCATATGTTACCTATATTAATTAATATGAAATTCTAGATCAGCAACTGTTACGTTGAGAATACAGCCGTTTCCTTGCATAATTAATAATTATCTGCAGAGATACTGTAAATGTAGGGACTTTATTAACGAACTCGGTCGGGTAAACGCAGTGAAATGAAAAATGTTGCTAATGATATTAAAAAATATAGAAGAGGCAGAAATTATCAAAATTTTACAGATACACAGCTGGCATGCCAAACACGTTGCGAAATTTGAATAGATAAACGAATGTGATTTTGGTTTTGCCGAGTGTCTGTATATTTAGAGACTTTAAAAAATGTAGAATTTATTAAGACTCATTTACTGATTATTGCAATTATTAAATATTGTGAGTAAATATTTGAACAAAAAGACTAGAAAATAATGTAATATAAAAATATAATTTAAAAAAATCAATAAAAGTTTATTCGCATTTAAAATGGATAATCACGCGACACACGAATTTCGGCGAAAATAAATCAGTATGGTTTCTGACGCGTCGTATTCGGCGATGCATATTGCCCGTTTCCATATTTATTCGTGCAGACGGTCATGCACCGATAATGCGCTCCAAACACAATTTATCGACGATAATTGACGAAGCAGATTACACACGCGAATCGGCGGTTGCGATTACCATCGGCATTTTTTCTTTTCCCGGTATCATCGAGAGAACTCGATATATCGGCGCGTAACGAACGACTCGATCTAATTAAACTTGATCGCTGAGATAGACGCGATTCGCAGCGCAAATGTTTGCAAATAAAAGCAATCGTCTTTCTCCACACACTCGATACTCGATACAAGCTAATGGAAAATGGTTTTGATCATCAGCCGTGTTCGTCGTTGATTATCTTCTCTGCTTTCAATGAATTAATAAAACCTTGAAACAGATTTATTATTATTAACTTCTGTGTTAGCACAACGCGTGATATAATTTTTTTCTTTTTTTTTTTAATAAATTCTGTAAAACAGCTTTACGATGTAATAAAGAATAACAACACGTGAGAAATATTTACCGCTGTTGAAAATTGTGTAACGTCCACTTGCGGAAACTACGCGTGAAAATGGTTGGTTGTAAAGCAAACTGGGTCACTATTAACTATGAAGAGTAGTAACAGACCGTCGCAGTTTGATAAACCCTCCCCTTTTCCCTTGCACGCTATCGTGCCGGTAGTTCAAAACAGTGCGAATAACAGCAAGCAATTACACGTCAGATATAGAAGACAACGTTACATTACCGGAGCTTTGAGAAAATGCAATTAAATTTCTCATGGCGTGATAACGTAACCACACGGAAAATTATCTTGCCGGACCAGTAAGAAGATTAAGTACTTATATAGACAGCAAGAACGCTATGTGCTAAGCTTACCGGAAAAAAAATGATATTGTTTTGTTAGAACAACACGTTTTATTGGTTAAAAAAATTCAGTTCAGCCTGAAACAGTCTCCCAACAAGTTCTGTCCGCTTTATAGTAGAAGAACTTTGTTTTCCGTGCAAAGAACATAATGTTCTAATTTTTACACAAAACTAAATATCTCTCAAATTCTTTGGTTGATACACACAAACTGATGACAAATCATTTCGTGTAGTTTCCTTTTCTGAAAAGTTTCTCATCTGAACTTCTCTTGTGAGACTCAATATCTGGATCTTTTAATATTGTTAGCGAGTACACGAGAGATTCTCATCGGTTTGCGCTGCTGGCGAGCAGCAAGCGTTCCAGCAATTTACAACGCTGCCGGCAATACTTGCCAAACAGCCAGTGAGTTATTAGATAATTTCGCGCGTTATTGCAACATGCATTTCTTCCCCCAAAGGAAAACTTTCGCAATACATCCGTTAGAGAGAGCGAGTTTCTTGTTTGCTTCGTGGGATACTATCAGAGCGGAGTTGGCGAACGTTGGCGTCAAGTCACGCGTGCGGACTGACTTACTTCAGGGTCAATAGGACGCGAGCTGTGGCGTTTGGCATCCGAACGGCGCGATCAGAAGACGAGATCAGGTGAAATGTTTCGGATGGCTCGGACTTGGTTTAAGGGTAAATATACCGAGGTCCACTTGGCTAACATTGAATAATTCATAGGGTCCGACCAAGCTTCTATACGCCATCAGTACTATGCCAATAACCATTGGATCGTTCATCATGCTATTGATTGAAGCGCTGTCTCTCTCTCTCTCTCTTTCTTTCTGCATTTCGATAACTCACATATGAGAAAAATGCAAAGAAAATGTTTTGCCAAGTGTAATACGATTGCTCCGAGACTGTAATTCAAAGTTTATGTTTAAACTTTTTGATCTTATATATATGTTACTTAGTAAGAGTCTAGTTCGTTCTTTCATTAGTCTTTCTTTACGTTAATTATCGAGCTTGTTACGAGATGTTTAGCTCTTGTTTACCGCAACTTTTTATATATTCTTATTAAAGATATGTAAAATATATACAGACACGTAAAAAATGCACATGTGTGCATGTGCGTGTAAATGTTGTCTAAGATATCAGGAACTGCGCAGAAGTTTAATGAAATTGTGTATATCTCCCGCGAGTGAAATTAAAACGAGAAACCTCGCGAAAAGAATCTCGTTTGCGAAACAAGTTTGAGAAGCACGTCTCATGAAACCACCGACTTTTAACAACGACGAGTTTTCTAAGACGTTAAGTAAGTACACCAGAAACGACAAGCTAATTGGATTCTGTTATCGCGCTATTGGCCTCGCAAGGAAGAAGCCCAATTTTCAACGAAGTTTCCGAATAACATTACGTGCATGAGCCAGTGTATGTCACGTTTCTATTATCTGATTCTCTCGAACTCAGAAAAGTTACCTTGATGAGATCTTAGAAAAGAAAATCTATAAGAAATGACAGATGATTAAAGAAAGTAACCACAATCGAATAAATTAAAGACACGCGATATGCTTGCTGATATATATATATAATACATTCCGAGCATCGATGTCTGCGCGAGACAGTTGAAATAGATGAAAAAAAAAAAAAAAAAGAAGTCTGTAACAGGTCGCGGGCAATAGCTGTTTATCAACTTTCCCACACCTCCGCAAAGTGCACCGGCAAAAACCTCACGCGCAATAAAACCCGTTGCTTTCACGGTGCAATAAAGCTCGTCATAGCGCGAATATTTGTTCGCTTGCGGTTCAGCTCGACGCCAGGCTGGCGCGCGACGTCGCAATCTACCCTCTCTTAATCCAGGATCTTTCCCGAGGGGTGTCACATGTGTGGGAAAAGATTGAAAATCTGTCACAGAGATTCTGCCACGTACTTGCTCGCCAACGTGAAAGTTAAACATTCACCAGTCTTCAAAAAAGAAACGCGGATATGAAACGCAATTAAACGGCAGAAGTCGTTTTTATCGCAATTTTGCAATGTAACGTTCGATAAAGTTGGAAATGTACAATTGCGATGTTGCTTCGACCATTTTGACGTTATCTGAATACGTCAGTCCAATTCGACCTTTAACCTATCGCGTTTTGTCACACAAGTATCAAATACCATAATTCATAGCGTTGCGGTTCATGTTCGAACCAACGTAGATGGATGAATCTGGATCATAGATACACGTACAGATATACACACCTATCACGGAAACCAGAAGCCTCGTTGCTTCAACGCGGCAGCTCTTACGTTACTTATTATTATCCATTGTAGTTGTCTCTATCTTCAGCGCTTCAATCTCAAATATATCCGTTCTGTTCTCTTCGCGATCTATTTCGACAGCGGCATTTAATCTTCTTTTCTAATTTAAGAATATTTCTTTACAAAAATACACACTGAAACGCATGCAATATTAATTTTATTACACTCAAGTATGTTTAATTTCGTATACAAAGCTATAAAGATGTGACAAGGCGAGTTTGTTGGAAGAAATTGATGTGCAAAAAATGCGCGCAAAATTATTCCAGTGAAAGACACGTTTGTGTGAAAGCGATTTAATCTATTTTCTGTATTATTCAATTAGTAATTTGTTTTAATTTGATATGTGCGATATGTGAATGAATAAAAAAGAACTTGTGTAATTTTATCAAAGAAATACCTCAATTTAAATTATGATATAAATTTAAATTTCGTTCATGTATTATTAAATAATTTTCTCCCGATAGTCACACACGCATATATGTATATATATATATATCTCTCTCTCTTAATGTGCTTAATCGTTACGGTTGATGATTTCGAGAGAGACTAGAGGCCATGTGAGTTATTCAAAACTGGACGCGCGGCCCGACCTTCCTGATACAATATTGATTCGATCTCCTGGCACAAACGTGCCCGGGTTCGCAGCACATAGAATTTGCATATGAAATTACAAGGGTTACGTTGCGACGGAGAGCAGCGACGTATAACGAACGCGTGTGTTTGCTGTTTGATTGCACGGAAATTGCGTCAAGTGTTGACATACGCGCTGGTGACAAGCATGATTTCCTGGACTCCGTCCTCGATTTCCGAGACTTCGATCTCGCGATTGATTTGTCAACGCGTGAAACGCAATGCCTGATTTGCTACTCGAGTTAATAAAATTGCGACATCAAACAGAAGTTTGAAAGAAAAAAACATTGCTAACTTTAAAGCCTATCGCTCTACCTTCTTTTTCGCGCTAAAATCAATTTCTTTAAAGATCACTTCAATAAATTCGTATATACGGAGAGAATTTGTCGCTGATTATCGAGACACCAGAGTAGCAATTATCCGCGCGTTACGTCGCATACTTACTCGTAAATGGCACTATAGTACGACTAATATTATCGCCATTAGCAAAATGCAACGGTCGAATCGTTAATTATAGTCGAATTCCCAATTCGCTACATTTGTAGCCTCGATTAATTGCCGCATTTGCAAATCAGTATAGTTTCGAAGTTACTATACCGATTAAAGAAAATAAATATGCAAACAATATAAAATCACTCTAGTTTATTATTTATTTGCGAGCATGTTAAGAAAAAATTACAATATATTTTTGCTGTGTATGATTTCTAATAAAGTATAATTTATAAATCCAATTTTTCACGTTAATGTGAATAAGAACTTTATTTTACAATAATTGCTTTCATTACCGCGTGTTCATATTATACAAGAAAATCGTTTTACACTTTGTTGGAATCAGCAATTAGAAACAAAAAGAAAATCGATATATCGATATGCGATATATATCGAAATGCGATATATATCGATATGCGATATATATCGAAATGCGATATATATATCGAAATGCG
>QVNW01002216.1:0-11649 GCA_014825475.1 Pseudomyrmex flavicornis
TCAAAGAAATTTCTTTGAAAAATATCAAGAGACGCTTTTTCTCTCAAGAGATTATTCTTGTTCTTGCCTGTTATTTTCTTCACGAATAATGGATTCAATTTGCATCATATCAGAAATATCATGCCCTTCACGTACCAATCTTTCATTGGCTTCATTGACGGCATGATTGAGATCTGTTTGTGTGCAAAGCCCTAAAATAACGGGATCTCTTGGCTTAATATTGGCACTATTCCAATGTTGGCGATCGCGAATTTTAAGAATTGTATCTTTTGTTGTGCCTAATAAGCGTACAATTTGTGTTTCGGAGAGTTGTGGATATTGACGCAATAAGAAGGCAATCGCATCTGGGCGGTCATTTCTTTTTGCAACAGGTGTATAGCGCGCACCCTTAGAGCGGCGTGTTACGGGATTAGCTGTTTTAACAAGGGTTAATCTTGCTTTTGGATTTTTTTCGCAGCGTGTAATTTCATCGGCAGAAAGCTGATTATTTGCAACAGGATCATAGCCATTAATGCCCGCAGCAACTTCCCCATCGGCAATGGCTTGCACTTCTAAATTATGCATCCCACAGAAATCAGCAATTTGCTCAAAAGTAAGAGCTGTTTTTTCAATCAACCAAACGGCGGTTGCTTTTGGCATGAGGGGGAGGGCGGTCATTTGAAGAAGTCCTTTTATAAAATTGGGGTGGTTGCCAAGACAGAGGCACCATTGGGCCATTTAAAAAGAACCCCCGTATTTTCACATACGCGGCGCCACTGCAAAGAGTAAGACGATATGCCAAGATATGCGCTCATCACGGCTTCAGGTCAAGAGATTAATCTCTTGAGAGACTTTATTCTTTAAAAGAATCTTCATAAAAAACCCTAGCTCTTAAAATAAGAGCTAAGGTCAAAAATCTTTTTGGCTTATTTCTTGATAGCGCCAATACCTGCAAAGCGTTTATTAAACTTCGCAACTTGCCCCCCAGTATCAAGCATACGTTGTACACCTGTCCAAGCTGGATGTGTTTTTGGGTCAATATCTAAGCGAAGAGATGCGCCTGGCTTGCCGTAGCAAGATTTTGTTTTAAATTCTTCACCATCAGCCATAATGACAGTGATTTCGTGATATTCAGGATGAATATCTTTTTTCATTGTAAATATTCCTTTTAAAAAAGATTCCGATGCCGACCGGAACAGACATAAGGGGTATAAAATATTTTTCATCCCAATGTCAAAGAAAGACTATTTAAAAAACTTACATCTTTTGAGATAAGGCACTAAATTAAGGAGAGAAGAGCGATCTTTCTCTTTATATATATTTTCTTTCCTTGGATATGTTGGATTCTATGGGCACTATAAAATCTCCTAATTGGCTCAGTGATTTCCGCAAATTTATTATGCGCGGAAATGTTCTTGACCTTGCTGTCGGTGTGGTTATCGGGGCGGCTTTTACAGGCATTGTCAATAGTGCGGTGAAAGATATGCTCACCCCTGTTATTGGTGCGCTTACAGGGGGGATAGATTTTTCTAATATTTTCATCACCCTGAAAGGCCCCGTTAAAGCAACCCTCATAGAGGCGCAAAAAGCGGGTGCTGTAACGGTAAATATTGGCGTTTTCTTAAATGCTGTTATTCAATTTATCATTGTTGCTTTTTTTGTCTTCTGGCTCACACGCTTAGTGGCAAGCCTCTACCGAAAAGAAGAAGGAAAACTCAAAGAAACGCCTCCCAGCCCTCCAGAACCAAGCCGTGAGGAAATTCTCCTCACAGAAATTCGAGATCTTCTCGCCTCAAGGTCTAATTAATATGAGAAAAATGCAAAAATATTTTGCACAATTTTTTGTAGCCTTACTGATGCTTTCTTCATCCGTAAGCTGTTCTATGGCAGCGCGCAAAGATGAGGATGTCTCTGTTGCATTCTCTCCCAATGCCCCCCTTTATAATTATTTTATCTTAGTGGGGATAGCACGCGGAGAGATTATGGTCGGTCATCTTAAAAAGCACGATCTTCCTACTCTTTTGGAGATTGATAAAAAAGCACGCATTGCCATTCTACAAAATATGCGCACACCTTCCTCCCATTTAGAAGATGCAGGAAATCAAAATCTTATCTTTTATCTTTCATATTTGCGTCAGCATTAAAAAAGGAGCTTAAAAGCTCCTTTTTTAATATTATTTTATCAGCTTTCTTTTTGAGGGCGTAATCTTTTATGCCCCATTAAAAGAAGAAGAGGGGCGGCAATAAAGATTGAAGATGAGGTTCCCACCACAATCCCAAAAAGCATAATGGTTGCAAAACCTGTTAAGGTGCTCCCGCCAAAAATAGCTAAAGGCAATGCCGCAAGAAAGACGGTCATAGAGGTGCCTAAAGTCCGATTGAGCGTTTCATTAATAGAAAGATTAAGAAGCTCTCTCAACGGCATAGAGCGATATTTAAGAAGATTTTCGCGAATTCTATCATAAACAACCACTTTATCATTGGTCGAATAACCAAGAATTGTCAAAAGAGCCGCGACCATCACTAAGTCGAACTCAAAACGCGTCACAATGAGAAAGCCAATTGTTTTTGTGAGATCCAGCACAAGGGTAATGACAGCACTCAGCGCAAATTCGCGCTCAAAACGAATCCAAATATAAATCAGAATCATTCCAAGGCTGAAGAGAAGCGCGTAAATACCATCACGGAAGAGCTCAGAGGAAACAGAGGCACCCACCGCATCGGCGCGCTCTATTTGCGTTTTTGGATCCGCGCTTAAAATGACTTTCTTTACATGATCGACAAGTTGTTGTGTCTCATGCGCATTATTTGCCCCTTGAGGAATATTGAGCGCAATACGTAAATCTTGTGGCGTACCAAAAATCTGCACTGAGGCGGCATGAATATGCTCTTTTTGCAATAAAGCACGCATCTCAGAGGGATCGGCAGGATGCGTCATATGGGTTTCAACAATTACGCCCCCTCTAAAATCCAGACCTAAATTAAGACCTGGATTAAAAAAGAGAATCACAGAGGCGAGGGAGAGAATTGCCGAAACAATTAGCCCCATATGACGACCACGCATGAAATTAATCTGCTGGTTATCTTTCACAAAACGAAATAATGGGCGTTCGAGCATAAATTTATACCGGCAATGTTTTAGGGCGTTTTAGCGCATACCAACGAATAATAAGAAGGCGCGAAATCACCAATGTTGTAAAAAGAGTCGTGACAATCCCAATCGTAATGGTGAGGGCAAAATTACGAACAGGCCCTGTGCCAAACACAAAAAGCATCACATGGGCTAAAAATGCCGTTGCATTACTATCAATAATGGTTGATGTCGCACGCTCAAACCCAATTTGTAAGGCTTGCAGGGCGTTCCGCCCGCGTTTCACCTCTTCACGAACACGCTCATTAATCAAAATATTTGCATCAACAGCCATGCCCAGCGTGAGCAAAATACCCGCCATCCCTGGAAGGGTGAGTGTCGCCTCAAAAAGGGATAAAATGGCTAAAATCATGACGAGATTGGCAAAAAGCGCAATATCGGCATAAAGACCAAAACGCCCATAAAATCCCACCATGAAGATGACAACCATTAAAAATCCAACAGCCAGACTGACCATACCTGCTAAAATAGAGGATTTCCCAAGGCTTGGACCGATTGTTCTTTGTTCAATCACACTCAAAGGTGCAGGCAATGCCCCCGCACGAAGGAGCGTTGCAAGATTTGTTGCAGATTGCGCATCAAAATTCCCTGTAATTTCTCCTGTTCCCGCTGTAATCGGACCATTAATTTTTGGAGCGGTAAGAATTTGATTATCCAACACAATCGCAAAAGGCTTACCAATATTTGCTTGCGTAATACGGGCAAAATCTTCTGTACCTTTATTATCAAATTTAATGTGAATCGCCCAACCACCATTACTATCGAGGGCGGCACTTGCATCACTTAAATCCGCCCCATCGACCTCAATTTGATCATAAAGCGCAAGCTGCAGATCTGGCTTCCCATCAACATGCTTCATAGAGAGAATATGAACCCCAGGAGGAGGCTGCATATCAGATGTAACAGGTTGGGGATATACAAGATGAAAGGTCATGCGGGCTGTTGTGCCGAGAAGCGTCTTAATATGTTCTGGATCGCTTACCCCAGGCAGTTCTAAAATAATGCGGTCATCTCCTTCACGCGCAATGGTTGGGTCAAGAGCTCCCGTACTATCGACACGATGACGCACAATCTCGATAGAGCGGGACACAGCTTCACGCGCGCGCTTTTTAAGTCCGTCCTCTGTGATTTTAAGCCCTAAACGCCCATTTTCTTGTAAAATAGCGATTTCATCGGGGGCATTTTTAACAAAATCACCTAGGATTTTGAGATCGGCATCTTTCTCACTTGGACTTCTTGGAAGGAAGCTTAAAGAAGCCTTCTCCATCTCCTGCTTCTCATCGACAAACCCTAAGGAATGGGCAATCAGAGCTTGTTTCACCTGTCCTTCTAAAGTTGAGAGTCTCTCTTTTTGGAGTGTTTTTGTATCCAACTCTAAAAGAAGATAAGAGCCCCCGCGAAGATCAAGCCCTAAATGAACTTGATGAGAGAGGAAAGGCATTTTTATAAAATTGGGCACGCATAGCAGAAGACTGATAAGAACAATGCCAAGAACACCCAACATTTTGAAGCGACTATAATAGAACATAGGGCGCGATATAACCTCAGCGGCTTTTAAACATCAAAAAATCTTACGAAGATACGAAAGAAAGGGTAACATGCCTCTTCCTTCAATGAGATGCAACCTTAAACGCGCTTTCCCTCTTTTGACAAGAACAAGAAGAGACGCGCTGAAAGAATGATATGAAGAGCTTATCTCTGAATTTAGCCATTATCGGGGCGGGGCATTTTGGTCGTTTTCATGCGCTTAAAGCAGCGAACCACCCGCGGGAAACTCTTTTAGCCCTTTATGACCCTCTTGAGGAAAATGCGCAAAAACTTGCAAAAGAATGCCAAAAAATCTCTAAAAACGCGCCTAAAATATATCAAGATTATGAAACGCTTCTTCAAAATCCTTCCATAGAGGCGGTGATTATTGCCTCACCTGCACCGACTCATTATCAGCTGGCGAAAGAAGCACTTAAAGCGGGGAAACATGTTCTTATTGAAAAACCTATCTCCGAGACGCTTATTGAGGCAAAAGAGCTGATAGAGATCGCCAAATCTGTAAATAAAATACTGCAAATCGGGCATCTGTTACGCTATTCTGCTGAACATCATGCGATTAAAAAACGTATTTCATCCCCGCTTTATATTGAGGCGACACGTATCGCGCCTTATCAAGAGCGTGGTACGGATGTGTCTGTTATTCTTGATCTGATGATTCACGATCTCGATCTTATTCTCTCTTTAGTCGAGTCTTCGATTCTCACGATTGACGCACTTGGTGCGAATGTTTCAAGTGCTTCCGAAGATATTGCCAATGCGCGTGTACGCTTTGAAAATGGTTGTGTTGCGACCATTACAGCAAGCCGCATCTCTCTTAAAAGGGAACGTCATATGCGGATTTTTGCAAAAGAAGGCTATCTTTCTGCCAATTTTATGAAAAAAGAGCTCAGCTTTATCAATAAAGAAAAAGGCATTCCTCTTCCTGGCACGGGCGGCTTTCGGCGCGACTCTCTCACATGGAAGGAGCATGATAATCTTCTTGAGGAACATAATGCTTTTATTGCTTCTTGCTTGGAGGGCGCGCCGATTTTAGTTGATGGTCCTGCAGGGCTCAGAGCTTTAGAGGCGGCGCTTAAAATCACCGACTCTATCCAAGCTTCTAAGGAAATGATGTTTGCTTCTGGTCTTTTAGAGCGCGTCCCTTTTCTCCTCTAAGATGAGCCATTTTTCTTCTAAAGACTCTTTTTTCTTCTCAAGATCCTGCAAAAGATGAGAAATTTTTTCAAATTTTTGCGGGTCTTTATTATAGAGCTCTAAATCACTCAGCGCATTTTGGCAGACAAAAATATCTTTTTCTATTTTTTCAATTTCTTGAGGTAGAGAATCGAGCTCTCTTTGCTCTTTATAGCTGAGTTTTTTTGAGGATTTTGGGGGAGGGGGTGCATTCTCTGTCTTTTTTATTTCCAACCCTTCAGAAGGGGAGGATTTCTTTAAAAGACGTTCTTGAATATCCTGCTCCTTTCTTTGGAGGAGCATATCGGAATAACCGCCAATATATTCAATCCACTGACCTTCACCCTCTGAAACAAGCAAAGACGTTGCGAGCCTATCAAGGAAATCGCGATCATGGCTTACAAGAAGCACGGTCCCTTCATAAGAGCTCAACATTTCTTGCAAGAGATCCAATGTTTCCAAATCAAGATCATTGGTTGGTTCATCGAGAATAAGGAGATTGGAGGGGCGGGCGAGGGCACAAGCAAGTGCGAGACGCCCGCGCTCTCCGCCTGAGAGATTTTCCACTAAGGTGCGCCCTTGTTCTGGACGGAAAAGGAAATCCTTCATATAGCCCATAACATGACGTTTCTCAGACCCGACTTGGATATAGTCCCCCTGACCATTTGTAAGGGTCTCAATAATGGTCTTTTTAAGATTTAAAGCTGTTCTTTGTTGATCAAGTGTTACCATTTTAAGAGAGGGGCTGATTTTAACCTCTCCTTTTTGAGGTGCGAGCATGCCTGTAAGAAGTTTTAAAAGCGTTGTTTTCCCAACACCATTGGCGCCGCAAAGCCCTAAACATTGCCCGCGCATCATTTTCAAATTAAATTCTTTGACAATCTCTTTTTCTGGATAAGAAAAAGAGATATTTTCAGCAGAAATCACAATTTTACTCGTATTTTCTGCCTCAGCAGCGGAAATTTTTAACGTGCCGCGCTGGAGGAGTGAACGTTCTTTTCTTTCAGTTTTAAGAGCGTCTAATTCTGCCACACGCCGTACATTTCTTTTTCTGCGCGCTGTCACACCATAGCGCATCCAATCTTCTTCGCGGGCAATTTTTCGTTCTAATTTATGGGTTTCAAGCTCCGCTAAAGCGAGCTGTTCATCACGCCATTCTTCAAATTTAGAGAAATTCGCCTCTAATTTTTGCGTTTTCCCATTATCAAGCCAGACCACAGCACGGCATAGAATTTCTAAAAAACGCCTATCATGGCTAATAATCACCATTGCCGCTTGTGAGGCAAGAAGCTCTTTTTCCAACCATGCAATACAATGAAGATCAAGATGATTTGTCGGCTCATCTAAAAGCAGCAAATCAGGCTCATAAGCTAATGCGCGGGCGAGGGCAACGCGCCGCGCTTCTCCCCCTGAGAGAGAGGCGCATTTTTCTTCGCCTGTTAATTGTAATTCATGGAGGAAACTACGTGCCCGATAATGTGCCACCTCATCAAGAGATTCAAGAACATATTCTAAGCTTGTCTCCCATTGAGAGAGATCGGGTTCTTGCGGTAAATAATAGGTTTTAAGCCCAGGTTGGAGAAAAAACACGCCGCTATCTTCTTGTAATTGGCGCGCGGCAATTTTAAGAAAAGTGGATTTTCCGCAGCCATTGCGCCCAACAAGACAAATACGCTCCCCCGCTTCAAGGGTTAAATTCGCCCCATCTAAGAGAGGCTTTCCGCCAAGAGTGTAGGAAATATCTTGTAAATTTAAGATGGGTGCGGCCATATCTTCCTCTTTTCAACAATAAATTTTATAAAATATCTATATCTAAAACGCTTCTCGTCTTATATAAAAAATTATGAAGAAGGTAGATCGTAAAATTGTCAAATCATGGTCACGACAGCAAAATCGTGATAATCGCAAGGAAATATATAGTCTCGCCCTGCTTGGCTTTCTAAATATCCTCCTAGCACTTGGGCAAGCCTATAGTCTTGCGCGTCTCTTAGCAGGGTTTTTGCTCCAAAAAACAGAGATGCTTTTAACGCCTCTCTATCTTTTTATTCTCATAAGTTTTCTGCGGATTCTTCTTGGATATTTCCAAGAAATCACCTCCCTCTCTTTAGGGATTTCGGCAAGAAAAAAACGCCGCCACGCGCTTTTACAAAAAATTCATGAGATTGGTCCCTCTCTTTTACGCCATTATCATAGTGCGGCATTGGCAGAAATTCTTGTTGATAAATTAGAATCGCTCGAAGGATATTTTGCGCGCTTTATTCCTGCCTCACATTTATGGCTCTTCTCACAATGGGTGATTGTGCTGGTTGTTTTCTGGCAAGTTCCAAAAGCAGGGCTTATTTTAGGGGCTGCCTGTCTTTCTCTGCCTTTATTCCAAGCGATTTTTGGGATCAGCACAGCCATTGCCTCCCGCAAACAATTTCTTGCCATGAGTCGCCTCCAAATTCGCTTTTTAGATCGGATCAAAGGGATTGCAACCATTATTCTCTCTGGCAATAGTCAAAAAGATCAAGAACATCTCGACCAAGCGAGTGATGAATTACGCCACCGCACCATGAAAGTGCTCCGCATCGCCTTTATCGCCTCCACAACAACCGATATTGCGATGGTGATTGCCCTTATTGCGATTATCATTAGCCAAGCAGGCACGCTTCTTCATGCAGAGTCTCTTTCTCTCGCCACAAAATCTTTCTTTGCTGTCTTAATGGTGCCAGAGGCTTTTGTGCCTTTCCGTATGCTTTCCGCCGCTTATCAAGATCGTGCCCATGGAAGTGCGATGGCAGAAGCGGAAGAGCAGCTTTCTCATTATGCATTACCCCATATTTCTCTCAAAACACCGTCTTTAGAAAAAATATCCGAAAAATATGATGAAAAGACTGCCATACAGCTTAAAAATATTTCCTTTTCTTGGTCACAAGAGCGGGGAGAGGTGCTCTCAGAGCTTAATCTCACCCTTAAAAAAGGCGAAATTGCGATTTTAGAAGGGGCATCAGGGGCGGGGAAATCAACCCTTATGGAGCTTATCCTAGGTTTTATTCCGCCCTCAAAAGGTGAGATTTTCTTCTTTAATCAAGATGCTGCTTCTCTTTCTCTTAAAGAGCGCAACCGCTTTATGAGTTGGATTGGGCAGAAACCTGTTCTCTTTAGCGCAAGCCTGAAAGAAAATATTCTCTTTGCCAATCCAGATGCGTCAGAGGAAGAATTTCACAATGCCCTCCAAGCGGCACAGATTTTTGATTTTCTTCCTTCACTCCCTCAGGGGTTAGAGACAAAAATAGGGGAGAGCGGTTATGGGCTCTCTGGGGGGCAAGCCCAGCGTCTTGCCCTTGCACGTGCCTTCCTCAAAAATGCCCCGCTTATTCTCCTTGATGAGCCAACAGCGCATCTCGACCCGAAAACAGAAGGCGAAATTCTCTCTTCTTTGAAGGATCTCTTTAAAAATCGGACGGTGCTGATTGCAACCCATTCCACACAATATGCAGAATTTTGTCAGATTTCTCAAAAAATCACCTTAGAAAAAGGGAGACTCCTCCAATGAAAAGCATTTTAAAGCTTCTCTCTTTCTGGAAACCTTCTTCTTACGGGCTTCTTTTTGGGCTTCTTCTTTCTGCCTTGTCCCTTTTTTCTCTTTTTCTTCTTATGGGGCAAACAGGGTCACGCTTAAGCTTTGCGGTGCTTGGGGGCAGTTTATTAGGATTTTCCCTTCTGAGAGTCGCAGGAATAGGGCGCATTTTTTTACGCTATTTTGAACGTCTCCAAACCCATAATGCAATGTTCCATGCGCTAAAGAAATTACGCCTCTGGTTTTATGGGGAACTCCTCAAAAAAGGCGCGTCTGGGCTTGGTTTTAAACGCTCCGCTGATATGCTCACCCGCTTAGTTCATGATATTCAAACATTAGACGCGCTCTATCTCCGTATTTTTATTCCTTTTGCCTTAGCCCTTCTTTCTTTACCTCTTTTGATTGTGCTTTGTGCCTCCCTCCCTTTTTATCTTGGCGGGGTAATATGTCTCCTCTTTATCATTATTGCTTTTATTCTCCCCTTTTTGAGCTATAAAATATCGCATTTTTATAGTGAAAATCTCCTCAAATCCCGCGCAGAACTCCATATTAAAGCGCTAGATCTCACAAGCTCTTTAAGAGAAGCACGTCTTTTTAATGCAGAGGAAGAAATGGCAGAAAAGCTGCTTTCTTCTGAAGGTCTTTTTTATCATCTACAAAAAGAGAAGGGAAAGAAAACAGCCCTTATTCATCTTTGCTCTCACACGCTTTCCCGCCTGTCTTTGATTATTTTTCTGCTTTATATGGTTTTTGAGATGAAAGCAGATATCTCCCCATCACATCTCAAATTGATGATTTCGCTTATCGCGATTTTCTTTATCTTAACAACGATCTTTGATATTATTTCCGAGCTTCCACGCGCTGGGCTCTTAGCAGGGGAATCTGTTAAAGCGGCGGAACGTCTTTTGGAACTCCCTGAAGAAAATGCGCACTTAGAAAATACACAGGCAAAAGAAACGCTCTCTCTTGAAAAAGCAGATTTTCCAAAAAATTATGATATTTCTCTTCAAAATATCTCTTTTGGCTGGGAGGGGAAAGCGCGGCTTTTTAAAGATCTTACCCTCCATATTCCGCAAGGAAGTAAGCTTGCCCTTTTAGGTCCTTCAGGGGCGGGGAAATCAAGCCTTGCCTCCTTGATATTGCGGGTCTTTTCCCCACAAAAAGGAGAAATTCTTATCGATCAAACCCCTCTTGCAACCATTAAAGAAGAAAGCCTCCGCCAGCATATTTCATGGCTTTCTCAGGCAAGTCATCTTTTTGATGATACGCTCCGTAATAATCTCCTTCTTGGAAGAGAGGATATTCCAGAAGAGAAACTCTGGGATGCGCTTGAAAAGGCGCAAATTGCTGAGTTTGTGAGAGAACTTCCTGAGAAGTTAGATCATTGGATTGGGGAAAATGGCGCAAAAATTTCAGGCGGGCAGGGGCGGCGTATTGCGCTTGCACGTGCTTTACTCTCAGATGCGCCGATTTTAATCCTCGATGAACCCGCTACAGGGCTTGATTTTGAAACAGAATATGCGTTTTTAGAAACACTGAATCACATTGATGAGAAGAAGACGGTTATTCTTATCACACATCGTCTTCTTGGGATAGAAAAGATAGACTATATTTGGCAAATTGAAAAAGGGCAGGTAGAACAGAAACTCCTCTAATCTTCCCTCAACCCTGCGTCTCTTATACGCTTAATCTTAAAGGTGCTTTATGTCTTTTTCCTCTCTGAAATCTTCTCTTAAATTTTGCGCATTCCCCTTGGCGCTTTTGGCTGTTTCTGCCTGTAACCAAACAGTACAACGCACCAATTATGTCGTCTTTTTTGATAGTGAATCTTCTGATATTACCCCAGCGGGAGAAGCTGTTGTCAATGAAGCCATCTCTGTGATTAAGAAAACACATGAAGAATCTATCCGCATTTCCGCCTCTTCTGGGCATAAAAATGACGATCCACGTTATAGGGAACTTTCCGATAAACGCGCGCAATCTGTTGTAACCTCTCTTGAGAAAGCGGGCATCCCTAGTAAAGATATCCATGTTATTCCTTTCACACCAGATGATGCTGAAGATTCTCGCGTAGCGCTTCGCCGCGTAAATATTGAGCTCGGAAATCAATAAATTCTCTTATGAGAAAACTCTTAACGCCTCTTTCTGTTCTTCAAGAGAAATTCGGTTATTCAAAATTTCGTGGATTGCAAGAAGAGGCGATTTCTTCCGTTATAAAAGGAGAAGATCTTCTCCT